>PVLA01000319.1:509898-619162 GCA_004027455.1 Hydrochoerus hydrochaeris | reverse complement strand
TTTGAAAGTTTGTCTTTAGTTTCTGTTAAAAGGTTTTGCCAGGTTTCAATGGAGTTTTTAATTTCCTGATATTCTCTTTGGATCTGTTTCATATATTCTAGGTTTTGTTTATATTCTTCATCAAAGGCTTCTCTCCTTTCTCTGGGTTCCTCTATTCTTTCATTTGTGTCTACTTGAGGATTACCCAGGACTTCTTTTAATAACCTTCTTGTATCTTGCTTCACCTGAGTTAGAATTTCAGCTTTAAATTCAATGATGAGGTCACAGATGTATTTCTTTATTTCTGTTGAGGTTGTCTCTGACATTACAGGTTTGC
This sequence comes from Hydrochoerus hydrochaeris, assembly GCA_004027455.1. Taxonomy (NCBI): domain Eukaryota; kingdom Metazoa; phylum Chordata; class Mammalia; order Rodentia; family Hydrochaeridae; genus Hydrochoerus; species Hydrochoerus hydrochaeris. The sequence goes on along the minus strand of PVLA01000319.1, from coordinate 618,846 downwards.
TGCTCTCAACCTCCTCTGCATTTATCTCTGTTGGGCTCACTTTCCCTGGTTCTGCAGTTGGGGACCTTTTGCTCTTTCTCTGTCTTATCATGTTTTCAGCCCCCTTCAGACAGGTGGGTGGTGGAGGTCTCTGGGCCTTTTGTTTTGCTTATAGTTTTTCTGCAGTGCACTTGCTAGGGAAGTACCGCCACTCAGTCCGCAGTGGATCTGTGAGTTGCACGCTGAGAGCTGGTTCCTCCCCCTAAGCCAGTCAAATAGTTTATGCTTCAACAAGTTTGTGTGCTCCCTGGGGATGCCACTGGCCCAGAAAAGCCTCGTCCCTGGCTATTGGGTTTCAACCAGGGGCGTGGCCCTGCCCGAGCAGATCTCACCAATCTGCTTTGGACTAGGAGTCATCAGGGGACACTGCCTAGGGTTTTGATTCAAGGCGGCCCTGCCCAACTCCAAAATGTCGCCCAGCCAGTCCTCCCAGGTTGGGGAATCCAGTTCCCATCACTCACCAAAGTTCGTACAGCTGGACTGGCTGTTTCCACTCCCTGTCTCAGCACCTCCTCCAGCCGAGGGTCTGGAGCTCACCAACCTTTGCTCTTGGCAGGGCTGTGATCTCAGCTCGATTGTGAGTCACCTGACTCTAAGACGTGCCAGTATAGCAATCGGGGCTTGCCCAGCTCCAGCCCTCTGTCCATGCTTCTTTTTCTTCTTTCTTTTTTCTTTTTCTTTTTCCTCAGTTTCTTCCTGGATTGTGGGAATTCCTCTCCTTTTGTCTGGCTTTCTCCAAGTTGCCAGATTTCAGTGTCTGAGTTGTTTTTATTTTTTATTTTTCCTCAGAGAGGCTCTCTTATCATGTAGCCACTCAGTCCGCCTTCTTTGAAATTCTCTATGTTCTATAATTTTAAAAAAGAAAATCAACTAATGAGAATAAATCTTTCTATGATAGACATTTAAAAATTATATCTATGAATATTATAGAAAATTGCAATTTTTTTATCATGCCACAATTTTATCTTCAATCTGAACATTAGTGATTATAATAAGTCTAGACTCACAGCTATTCTCTATCATATATTTAATTTTGAAGAACTTTAAATCTTTGAGGAGTGACAAAGGAAACCGACACATCTATGAAATAGGACATCAATCTGCCTGCCTTGGCTTTTGAAGCACAGGAAAAGTGAACATTTTCAAACAGTGAGCTGTCTCTTTTATTTATTGATCTTCAGCTAGAAATAAAGCTATGGTAAAATGCTCTCTCCATATCTTTCTCATTGTATGCAAACAGGGTTACAGATCAATTGATTTACCATCACAATTGATTAGGTACCTTCCCTACTATCTCTATGGTGACATGGGACATGCAGTCATATAGATCTTTCATTAGGAAAGTCATTGAAAAGCTAAGGTTCATTGCATGCTTAAATGGTTTGTGACCCACTCATTAAGACATTAACCAACCATTAATATTGCTTAACCTCAAACCTTGCAGATAAAATAACATTGCCATTTTATCTTCCAGGTGTACTTTTGAAAAATGAGTAAGTACATGGTTTGGTAATATCTGACTTAACTATTCACAGAAATATGAAAGATTTTAGGTATCTAAGATATTTACACTAACCAGACTTACATATGTATTCCTTTAGACACATATCCCAAAACATAGTGAAGACATATACAGACTAATACAAAGGGTTTGTAAAAGATATATTACTTAAAATTGCTTTTGTGTCCCATTTAATACTTTTAATGTTTTTGTACATGTTATTACTACTAGCAATGACATTCAATTCAATAAGAAATTTTCATTGTGATGTACTGGCTAAAAGTAGTAAAAATGAAAACATGAAACTATACAAAGAGCATTAACCATTTTAGACTGTTTAATATCTTTGTGCTTAAGATTTAAATAGAACGGAATGAATGATCATCTATATTGACTGTCAATCATCTGTCTCTTTTGAAATAGAGAAGTTTTAATGGTTCTAGTTATTACCAATATGAAAATTTTATACAATTTATACAGAGCACAACATATATAGAAAACATCTCCCAAATATTTGTATTACTACATTGCTTTTATCCCATCAGGTCAGATATAGAAAACATGCATTTTCTCACACATAACTTTGTATAACATATTTTTTAAACTGCTCGCTCCATAGGAAAATCAAATGTAATGCAAAATCAACAATTTCTTTAAAGTCTAGAAGAGAAAAAGTAAACACTTGAACATGAACCCCATGAATAGCAGATATGCAAGAAAAAATGTAAAAAAATAGAACGTGCAATCAGAGAAAGCTATACATAGAGCTTTAAGTTCATATAAAAGAATATCACAAAACCACAAGAGACACTGCAAGTTTGTAAGTAAATGACATTTAACAGTGAATCTAGAAGAATATATATATATATATATATATATATATATATATATATATATCTAGCAGCTGTATGAAATATTGCCACCCAGCATTAGTTGGATCAAATCAGAGTTGAAAGTCAGTCTATTTTCTAGTTTCTCACTATTTAAACCATTAGCACCTCTTGGGCCATAATAGTTAAATACTGGAGCATGAGAAATCTCATTGATGAATGAAAGTTATGTACAAATAATATCATTACTTCCAGAAAATTCATGTATCTAGTCTACAAAATAACATATAAACTCATAATCAACCTAAAGGGCCACCCTTATAAGACCTCAAACATCTGATTATAGTTTGCATTTATTAAAATCATTTATAACAGTTCAGCTTCCTCCATGGGCAGTCAGAGGAGCCCAAGATGGTCTCTCATAGGCAGGTGAATGTGACAAGCAGGGAGTCAGTGCCCTGGGCCATACCTTTCTGAGACATTTTAATTATTTTCAGTACCCAGGGAGGACAATGACACATACCAAACGAATCATGCAAATATCCCTTTGCTGAAAATATGCATTGTGCCCTGAGGCATTGGAGAGAATAAAATGAAATTTGGAAGAGTTAAGCATCTGTGAACTGTAGCATTAAAGGACAAGGGTGCCAGGACACAAGCCTTTGCAAATGTAGCCAGCACCTGTGCTTCCTATCCCTGTTATCAGCTGGGATCTCCTGGTCCTTTTCCAAAGGTATGTATACCTGGATCCTATTTATGGAACAGGAAGAGATGGTCTAGTTTTTTTGCTTCTGTTGTTGTCCAATAAAACAGTAATATAAGAGTGGGTTTCTTGGACAGACAGAAGATGCATCTGAAGACAAGTCTGCCTTTACTTCTTTTCTTGAGATTGAGTCGGAAGAATTATAACTCCTCAGTGAACACAAGGAATTCTTTTCTAGGTCTGCGCTGGAGAAAAAGTAAACTACCAGAGGGGCTTTAGTCATAGCATTAGCTCCTGGATCCCTTCAGAGCATTCACATGGCTCAGAAAGTATGATAAACTTTGCTCCAAAGTTTTCCCAAGCCGTCTAAGCCTTAGAGCAGAAACTCCGTGGCACTTTCTTGCAGGGAGTCTGAAGTACACGGCATCCTGGGAGAGCATGAAAGGTGGTGAGTGTCCTATGGAAGGAATTCCAGAGCATGGTGTCTCTTTACAGAAGCTTGTTTCTAAAAGGGGTGACACTGGGACATAGTGTACTTCAACAGCAATGTTGCACAAGGGAACCACAGGCAGTGAGGCATCAAGCCCAGCTTCTTTGCCTGCAGAATCTGTTTGGCTACGTTCTCTGTGTAATTGAGCGACTCCAGGCTGGCAGGTTTTGGGTGCTACGCATGGGCCATCTGACAGTTCTAAGGTGTGTTTCTTGAAAGAGCGACCTTAGAAAACTACTCTGACATTGCAGAATAATGGACAAGAATAAATATTTTTTATATTGGTCAGGTGTGGCTGTGCAAGGAAACATTGAGAAAAACAACTATAACTCCCCCCAGGCTGCTTCTAAGATATTGACACAGAGCTTCTGGGTCTCTTTGGTTGCTCCACATTAAAATGTCTCTTTCATCATGCATCTCAGTGCTGTTGGGCATATGCTTGGCACTTTGGTGACTGACAGAGACACCTATTATTATGGAACTTCCTGTTACCAAATAAGTCTTTTGTCCTAGTAGATTTCTTCATCTAGAGATATTAATCTAAAATTAAAATAGGAAATAGGTGTATCAATCGCCTATTTATTCATCTATCAATTATACCTATCATCTATCTATCTCTCCACTCTATTTATCCGTCCTCTCTTACATCTCTTTGTCCTTCTAATGCTCTCTTAGGAATCACTAAAAGCAGCAAGTCATTGTAAGTATTTCTCATAAATACAACCCAGAAAATATCACCAGAACTCGCTTCTCCTTTTTATTTATGTAAGTAAAGAAAGCATTTTAGATTGAGCTCTCAAATATTTGTTATTTTAGATATCTAAATTAAAAATAGGGATGTTTCTATTAAAAAATAACTTTTTTTCTTTTCCCCCAAATTAATGTCACCTATTATATAATTTTCTTTAACATAATATTTTCTAAAAAATTGTCTGTAATTGGGAAGATTGCATAATTTACTATGCATTAAAATATTTTCAGTTTTCTGAGACTATTTTCATGAGAATACAGTTATTATAAAATCATGTGGTATAAAACAGAATCTCTTCATGCTAAAATTGTATTAATAATTAATTGGAAGAAAAGTATTTCATCATGATAAATGAGACTGTATGGAAGGAATGATGCCATTTTGTGGCAGAAATAATATAGTAACATGCTGTTAAATACAAGACATTATATTAAATTTTATAGTTAAAGTACAAATACATCAAAGTATATTAAAATTTGAAATGATTCCTTTCCTAAAATTCTGATGCTAGAGGTGATAATTAATTTTTCTAATATAATTATTAGCATGAGAGCAAAGTAAGGAAAATGTTTACTGGAAATATAAAAACAAATTTTTAGAGATAAAGCTGATTAGCAGCAAAGTAATGTACAACAAAAAGGAAGCAAAAATATGCTGCTATTGCCTTTATTTTAATACAGATATTATTTTAATTAAAATTGAGTTTGTGTTCAGCAAGGGTACAGTTCTAACAGCAGTGTAACTCAGATGTTAACTTGAGTAATTGCACTAAATTAAAGCATGATGGCTAAGTTACCAGTACCTATTAACCTTCAGGATAGAAGGGTTTGTGAAAGTGTAAAATAGTCACTGAGACAGTTCAGAAGGACTCAATTTCATATCTTTACAAATGTGATCTTTGTGATCCTTTAATAGAGGTAGTTTTTAAGGATCATAAACTTTTACATTAAATACTGCATTTGAAAATAAACGATTAAGTAGCTCTTAAAGTACACTTACAAGATATATGTATAACATAAAGGTTAGAATAGTAGTACTTTTGCTACTAATAAGACATGCTTAGGGCTGGGGTATGGCTTAGTGGCACAAGGCCATGCCTAGCAAGCATTAAGGCCCTGAGTTTCCCAGTACCAATAATAAATACATAAATAAATAAATAAATAAGAAAAATCTTAAATACCCTCCTTACCCACCCTATTCCTTCTCTCCTCAGATTTAACCACTTTTCCAAATCTATGTTTATTTTTTGTTTTTCCACATGTGTTTGTGTCTCTAAATTTTGGTCATATTATAAAATGGAATCATACTTTTGCTTGGGTTTTTTGGTAATGTATGCCTTCTTGAGATCCTTCTAAGAATTTACTAATTTTAAACACTGTACAATATTAAATTGTAAGGCTTTAGTATAACTGATCCATTTAAAGATAAAGACATTGAGGTTATTTTCTACTATAGCATATAATGTAATATGATTGTTTGAAAATATGACATTTTTGAGCATGTCTGCTGGTACATTTGCATGCAACATGAAGTGGAGGTTACAAATATATCCAACCTTACTAGTTATACCAAATTATTTTGTAAAAGTAGTTCTAAAGACTTTTGAAGTAATAGAAGTCAACTGTATGTTTCTTTTTCCTGTGCACCCAGGTATACTGCATTTGGCAGTCTCTCGGTTAGAAGAGATTTTGCTATAGGATTTTGCTGTAGGATTGAACCTGCAGAAATTATAGCTCCTGAGCTTGACCTAGAAAATCCTTCCCTGTGTAATCACTCTAAACTTGTTCTTTTTTCTGGCCAACAGGAGACCACCAAGGCCACCAAGGATGGTTTTAGATGCCACACATTAAAGAAGACAGAAGCACAAGATAAAAAGCTAGTTGCATCTTTTCCACTTGTCATTTGGTATGTTTATTTTGGTTTTCATGTAAACAAGAAAAAACATTTGTAGATTCTGGATTGTTGTACTGTCCTCGGATTTGTTTGTTATCCAATTATTGTGCCCCAAAAGATATGCACCTTCTATCAAGAGACAGTCTTTGTAATCTTCCAAACTGAAAACCTTCTAATCCTTACTAACAAGGGGAGTGTAAATAGCATATTTCATGGTAGAAATAGCATATTTCACTTTTCTTATCAGTAGTGGAACATCTTTTCATTTTACAAAGTCATTTGTAATTTTCTATTTGTGAATTGCTTAAGACCTTTGTCCATCATTATATTAAAGTAATTCCCATTTTCTTCTTGATTTGTGGGCACTTTTTATCATGCTGTCTTACTTTATCTACCATAAATATCTTCTCCCTGTCTGAAGATTATCTTTTTCCTCTTTTTATAGTGACATGAAAGAACAAAGAATTCTCACTTTCAATGTAATAGTATTTACGTATTTATTCCTTTATTGCTTATACTTTTTTGTCCTATTAAAAATGATTTTCTTCTTTTAAAGGTTATGAAAATGTTAATGTGTATTATCTCCTAATAGTTTCATAATTTTGAGAAAATCATTTATTATCCCAGTTGGAGATAACTTTTTTTAACTTTCATGTTTTTAATTTCTGTATGGTGGATACCTAATATTGGAGCCAAATTTTGAAAATATGTCCTTTTCTCACTAATCTGCAATGCCTTTCTGTCACAAATGAATTACCTTGTGCATGTGACTGTTTGTCTCTGCACATTTTTAGATGATGTATTCTGTTCTATAGGTCAAATAATTTCTCTCAACCACTCTGTTGTAATTATTAGAATTTTATGCTAAGTATCAATACCTGGTAAACCAAGCCCTCTCTTGCTGCTTTGTGAATGTCTTGAAGACTCATGTTACTTTTCTCTTTTAAACAAATTTTAAGATTAATTTTAAAAGTTGTGCAAAACATCCCTGTTGAAATTGTTATTATAATTTCATTGACTCTGTAGATCAAGTGAGGAATAATTAACAGGTTTCATTTTCAGTCAACCAATTAATGAGTATAGTGTATCTCTTTGTTTAGGTATTTTTAAATGCCTTTACAAAAGCTTTTCTATTTATTCAAACAAGATCTTACAATTCTTACAATTCATAATAAATCTTACAAGATTTATTATGATAGACACTATTCTGTGTTTTCACTCAGTTTATTAAGGTATAGTTGACAAATAAAAATTATATAGATTTTTTATTTCGATATATTGTGAAATTATTAAATTAATCAATATGCCAGTACCTACAAATGATTAATAAATACTATTTTTATGATATGAACATTTCAGATTTACTTTTAACTTATTTGTTGTATAACTCATAATTAACTGTAGTCAGTAGATCTCAATAACTTATTCAGTCAAACTGAAACTTTTTAACCTTAGACCATTATACAACTACAGTTTTTTTATGTCACTGCAAATTATAGACTTTATTAAGTTGTTTTTCTAAATATTTGTTACTGCTATATTGGAATACAATTGATTGCACATGATTTATATATGTTTTTAAGAAGAAAAACCATTAAGTTTTTTTGTTTGTTTGTTTTGTTTTGAAGTCTAGTTATCTGCAGGTTCTTTTGTGTCTTCTGTATAAGTTATACCATTTTCATAAAAGGACTTTAATATTTTCCTTTCTAAATGTTATACATTTCAATTCATTTGCCTTTTTATTCTGGCTGAGATATCTAGCATAAAGTTGAATAGAAATAATGAAGCTGGGCTCATTTATTTCTCCTTAGAAATATTTTTCAAGGTCTCACATTAAATATTATGAAATATAATGTTTACTGAATGTTGAATTTTCATTTATTATTCTTTCATATGTTGGTCTTGGCCATTTCTGTTCTTCTAATGAGAAATTGAACAATTGTGGGTTTGCAGAGTCTTTCTCAGTCTTACAGGACAGGCTGAGAGTTTAACAACTCTTGCTTTCTCCTCCCTTTCTTCTTGAGACAGTGAATCACATCATGATCACAGGTTTTTGCTACTCAAACTTGCTTCATCTCCTTCATTGTTTAGAAGAATTAACATGTACCTTATACTGCCCCTTCCTCACTAAAGCCAGATAGGCTTCTTACGCTACTACTGTCTTAGCCATCTTCCTTAAGCCTAGAAGGTTTAAATGAATATATAATGTAAACTTTTTCCTGTATTTTTATTTTTATATATATTGTTATATACTTGCCAAAGTATACATATAATTTGTATCTTTATTTCTAGGTTATTACAAATGATTAACAAATATTATAAGGTCTGCATAGCTGTCTACTATGACCATATGTAAACTTTCTGAAAATTTCCTTATATGCTGGTTATAGATTGTTTCCAACTTTTGAAGCTGCAAGCAGTGCTATACTTCAGATTATTTTCTTTGGTGATTTCTTGATGCTATGTAGTTCATATGTTAAAAATTATATATTTTCAATTCAATTCAGTAGGTACTAATAGAAGCACCAGGTTCCAGGCAATATTTAATGTTATAGGATTCAGTAGTGAAAATTCAGTGGCAGAAAGAGATAATTCACTGCGACAGTTCTCACTTTGCATGGTAGTAAGACACCTAAAAAATAGCTTGCAGGCTGAAGTGTGCAAAACAATCTTCATAATCTATGGGGAAAATTATGGCTCTTCTGTGACCTCTGAAGATCTTTGTTCTGATGTTATATATATATATATCTTATTGTTTGTTATAAATGCATAAAAGTAGTATATCTTTAGTTCACTAGGACTTAAAACACAAGAGAGCTAGTTAGGAGTCTAAGGTTGGAAGTCAATGTGGGCAATTTGGAGACCTTGTATCAAAATAAATCAAATAAAAAGATGTAGCTCTGCACTCCCTGGGTCCACTATTCAATACCAACAAAGACTATTGATATTTAGAATGTGCCTTTTAAAATCTTATTTGCTTATAAAAACTAATCAAGAGTAGTCTGATGAGTGTTCATCTTCTATTAATTAATATGTGGAGCAAACATCTTTTTTTGCATTTTTAAAAATTTTGTTTAAAGAGAAAAAATCAAGAGAAAAAGGGTAGCAACAACACAGAATTCTAAAAGAAAAAAAAGAGAAAAAAATTAAGAAGTCACTAGTTGATACATTAAGAAATCACTAGTTGATAAATTACATATTGTCATTTGGATGTAATTGTTCAAGTTACAAAATTAACAGATACATAGTAGACATTCAAACAGTGAGACTGCAAATAGTTCAGCTCAAATCCAACAAAGATTCAGCAATATGGTCATCTATTTTACACACTCAAACATACATGCAGTTATATCCCTTAGAGCCCTTTCTTTTCCTCTCTTTTTTATAATAGCAATTGCACATTTTGGCTATTATTACTCTTATAGTTCTTATCACTTTTTACATTAGAGACACAATGTGATAATTATAAATATGATTCTTATTTATTTCACTAATGAAGATAGTCTCAAGTTGTCTCCATTTACCTATGAAGACCTCAAGATCATCCTTTTTATAGATGAGTAATATTCCATTGTGTAAAAATACCACATCTTTTTCATCCACTCTGCAATTAATGGGCATCTTTGTTGTTTCCAGGATTTAGCTATTACAAATTGTGCAGCTATGAACATGGGTGCACATATATCACTGCGATATGGACTTGTCAGTTCTTCTGGGAAAATACCCAGGGGGGGGAATAGCTGGATTGAATGGAACTTCCAATCCTAGTCTTCTGAGAATTCTCCATATGGATTTCCATAGTGGTTGCACCAGTCTACATTCCCACCAACAGTGGAGCAGTGTTCCTTTTTCCCCATATCCTCGCCAACATTTGTTATCAGTTGATTTCTTGATGGCAACCATTCTTTCTGGAGTGAGGTGAAATCTCAATGTTGTTTTAGTTTGCATTTCTTGAATGACCAGTGATGGTGAACATTTCTTCATGTATTTATTTGCCATTTGTGTATCTTTCTCTGAGAACTGTGTGTTCATCTCAGATGCCCAGTTTTGGAGAGGGTCTTTGAATTTGGGGGGCTTGATGGCAAACTTCTTTTTAGTTACTTGTCTTTCCCTTTCGTGAATCTGGATTGGCTTCCAACACTTCTTTTCTTTGTAATTTCAATGTCATGAAATATTTCTGGGAATTCTTTATTGTTAATTTTTTTCTCTGATGCGTTGCTCATCCTGTTCCTCACCACAACCTTCTTCATTTGTATGGATGAGCTTTTCCTCCATAGGTTCTTCTAAAGGCATCTCTTGAATTTCTCCAACACCAGCAGTTTCTCAAAGTCATTTTTTAATAGACAAAAAAGTTTCTTTTATTTACAAGTTTTACAAATCACTGAGGGGGAAAAATGTAACAACACAATAGAAAAATAGGAAAAGGATATTAAGAGGCAGTGTCCTGAAAAAACAAAAGCAGATAGAATCATATTCAACTCAGACAAATGTAAACAGTCTATTTTTCAAATATAAGAACAGTAAAAATAAAATATTCTGATAATATTCGATGTTAGTAAAAAGCAATGATCAGAAATGTAAATTGAAATAACTTTCAGAAGGCAAGTCTATACAACCTATCAAAATTTCTTTTTCCTATTATTTTTTTTAGTGGGTGCTGGGAATTGAACTCAGAACCTTGCTCTTGCATCCAGGCACTGTGCCACTGAATTATATCACCAGACCATCAACCTATCAAAATTTCTGATGCATGTACTGTTAGCCATAATTCTATAGCTAGGAATTTATTCAGTGAATGGCTCTAAATCACTAATTCTTTAAGGCTGTCTCAAAAATTACAAGATACTGTAAGCAGTATTTACTGCTTCATATTGGTAAAGACAAAAATGTGAAAACGATGTAAATACCCATCAGTTTTAGTCTGCCTGGTAAATTAAATTATTTTATATAAATCAACCCAATATTGTTTAGCACTAAAAAGAGCCATACATGATGGTAGAGGAAGAAACATTTTTTTGTTGTGATGTGTTTATGTATGTGAATAAATCATACATAAGTTTATATATATATATATATATATATATATATATATATATATATATATATGAACCAAACAGAAGAAACTGTTAACTAAGTAGTTAAAGCAGAATTTTGGGATAGGAATTGCTATAGACTTTGTTTTTCATTTTATAACTTTATATCTAATTTAAATTTTACCATATATAATTGTACATATAAAACATGCACACATATATATGCTGAGAATGGATCCTAGGGCTTCTACCACTGAGATTTACCACCAACCCTACAATATTTAATTATTTATTTATTTGGTACCAGAGATCCAACTCATGAACTTGTGCTTGCCAGGCAGGTGCTTGTGCCACTAAGCTATATTTATTGCCCTATAATATTTATTTTTAAAAAACAGCTCTTCCTATGATACTATTGAATAATATGAAACCACACAGACAACTGTTCATATGCCCTAATCATTCCATAATATATATGATACAGGGCTCACATCATCCATTAAGGTAATTTTTCAAACAGTGATTAAAAAATATAGGTTTCCATCCTATCTTTCTAGTAAGTATTTTAAAATTAATTTAAAAGTAAGTTTCAAAACTATAGTATGATTAGTTTGTTTTCCTCTCTCAAGAAACAGAAAGACCATTTGTGCACTGCTGGGAAGAGAACAAGAAGTCAACAAGAAGCAAGCCCTCACCTTGAACCAGAGCCCTGCAGGGGCTGCTGCAGGGGGATAGCCAATCTCCAGCCTCATCTGGTGTGTGGGCTGGGAAACAAGAAGATTTCAATCTCCCCTGCCCCAAACAACCAGATGATCTGGAGAAACACAAGCTGTGAAGATAGCTATTGAGGTGTAGTGCAATTTGATGCTTGTGGTGTTTGGTGCTTCACTGACTTTGCAGGTCTAGGACTGGTGGTCTGACCATCTATTCAGAGGATAATGATACACAGTGTGGCATCTATGGGGGATCTCCCTCTGAAAGTGGTAGCCATTGCTAATTACCTGTTATCTTGTTTTGACATCCTTTATCGTTCATTGTTTCTCTGGGTTGAGTTCTATTCCGTCTTGTTTTGTTTGATCTTGCTATACCCAATGACGCGAGCAACTATTTCAAAGACAGCAAGATACACCATGGTAGCCATCTTGGAGTTACCATTGTCTTATTTTGAAGTCCCCCACCACATTCATTGTTTTACTTTTTTTAAGTTCTATTCTGTTTTGTTCAACTGTTACTATATCTACAATTATTCTGAAGACAACAAGAGGCATCATGGTAACCACTGTTGATCTCCTATTGTTTTGAAGTCCTCTGTCACTTAAACTGGTCTGCCCTGATTGGCTTTGTTCTGCTTATTTTGCTTGGTTTTATTCTCCTTAACCAGTGACTGACTCATTTCAAATACTGTCCTTCTGAAACTGCACAGAGGTAATCTGGGAAGCTCTTGAGCTCGCAGTGTCTGGGGTACTAAGGCAAAGCCATCTTCCAGGACATTGTGCCATGCTTCCTTCCTATAGCACCATTCGGAGGAAGGCTGCATGGCACAGACACTCCCACTGCACAGGCTGGGGCTCCTTCTGCCCCTCCAACCCAGGCCCAAGCCCAGGGGCATAGAGGAAAGTCCTCCTCCAAGGGCCTGGCTTCCAGGGGCTATGGAGGAGGCCCGGCACTGGGAGCACCCCTCCGCACCTCCAGAAGCACCCAGCACTGCCCTTGGGAGCTCCTGGCTGGGCATGCCCGAAGCCCAAGGTCAGTTTCTTTTTTAAACTCCATTTGTGTAAATTCAAATTTCACTTTCCACATTGTTGCTGTTTTTTTTTTCTTTGCTAAGTTTTTATTCTTGTTGTCCAAGTCCCTTTCCTAATTTTCATTTTTATAAAATGTATGTAGCTTAAGTACAGAGGGACAGAGACAATATAACTAGATGTGTCTTTGTTGTTATGTGAATAACACATAGTGATCAACCACAAATGGAATTTCAATGTACTGTGCTTGATGGCTGACTATGATGTACAAGTATACTGTAGTGATTTGTTGCTTGAAGAACTAGTAACTAAGTCTTATGTTATATGATTACACACAATTAACATACCATGATAATTTAAATGTGAACTCCTTTATTGGAGAAATGATATTACTTAACCGGATCAGATTGACTAAAATTCATGCATATGAGAACCATGCAATGTAAGTACTATTTGTATATAATTAAAACAAAATATGATAAATGACACAATATGGAGAATTGTGCATTATTTTTGACATGAGACGGTATTCACAGTAAATAGTAAATAAGTTATAGAGAACTGCATCTAAAATTAACAATGTAGTATTTAGATCCTTTGTTAAGTGTTATTACCACAACACACACACACACAGACACACAGACAGACAGACACACACACACACACCACAAATGTACACATACGAGTAAAAGGAAATTTTGGAGGTAATTTTATCATTTGTGTGACTGAATATTATTATTCCATTGTGTATATGCACTACATTTTGATGTATGTTTGTGTCTTTGTGCTCCTGAGCATTGAACTCTGTCCCCCACACTGATTCACAACCCTCATCCTTGCTTTATTATTTTGAGATGGCATACACTGTTTCCTAGGATGGGTTTAAATGTGCCTCAGTCTCTCAGAGACACCTGGGATTTCAGGTCTGTGACACCATATTATATTGTCTTTATCAATTCATCAGTTGACATTAATATTGTTTCTTTTTTATTTTAAAAACAAAAAAGGATAAAAATGATACAGAATTTCAAAACAAAATAATAGGATATAACATTAGTTAATATATTTCATATTATTATCATCAAAGTAGTTGTTCAGATTACAAGATTTAGGCATAAAAAATGATCAAACAAACAGTGAAAACACAAACTGTTCTTTTTTATGAACTCACAGAGATTAGTAGTATATTTATCTGTCTTGCATATTTACCTAAACACACACACACACACACACACACACACACACACACACACACACACACACACACATCATGTATGTAATCTTTTCCCTTTTCTTCTCTTTCCCTGTATTTTAGTTGTTCTTTCCTTTTGAGCACTTTCTTTCCTTTTTAATTTTCCGTGTATCTATTGTACATTTTGGATCTGATTTACTCTTTCAGTTTTTTTTTTTGTTTTATACTAGGGAGACAATACAACATTTACACATGTGAATCTGACTTATTTCACATATGAGTATGGCATGAAGTTGCATTCATTTACTTATACAAGCCTCAAGCTTATATTGTAGCTGAGTAATACTCTATTGTATAGAATAGCCACATCTTTCTATAGTTGATGGGCATTTGAATTGTTTCCAAAATTTTGCTATTACAAATTGTGCTGCTATACTCATGGGTGCATGTATATTGCTTTGGCATGATGTTTTCATTTCTTCTGGGAAAATATTCAGAAAGGTAATAGTTGGATTGAAAGAAACCTTCAAGTCTAGTTTTTTGAGGAATCTCCACACTGATTTCCACAGTGGTTTTAACAGTCTACACTCCCACCAACACTGGAGAAAGGTTCCTCTTTCCCCACAGCTACAACATTTGTTATTAGTTGATTTCTCAATGACAGACATTCTTTTTGTAGCAAGATGGAATCTCAGTGTTGTTTTAATTTGCATTTCTCAAATGATCAGTGATGTTGAACATTTCTTCATGTATTTATCTGTCATTTGCATTTCTTCATCTGAGAAGTGTGTATTCATCTCACATGCACATTTTTGGACTGGGTCTTTGAATTCGAGAGGCCTATTGTTTTTCAATTCTTTGTATGTTCTAGATATAAGTCCTTTGTCTGAGGGACGGTTGGCTAAAATTCTTTCTCATTTTGTGGGTTTTCTTTTCACTCTGTGGGTGATTTATTTTTATGTGCAACAACTTTTTAATAAGATGAGATCACTGTTATGAATTCTATAAAGTAAATCTTGTGCAGTTTGCATTTTGTTCGTGAATTCTTTGCCTACTCCTATGTCTTCAAGATTTCTACTTACCTTGCCTTCCAGTAGACTTAGGGTTTCTATTTTAATATTTAGATATTTGATCCACTTTGACTTTAGTTTAATGCATGGTGATAGACTTGGGTCTAGTTTTAGTCTTTGGCATGTGGAAAACCAATTTTTCCAGAACCGTTTATTAAAGAGGCTTTTTCCAGTGAACAAGTTGGGTCTCTTTGTTAAAGATAAGGTGGTTGAGTGTCTTTGTAGCTATGTATGCATCTTTTGATCTGTTTCATTGATCCTCAAGTCTATTTTTTTTCACCAGCACCATGTTGTTTTTATCACAGTAGCTTTGTAGTATAATTTCAAGTCAGGTTATGTAATGCCTCCTGCCTTACCTTTGTTGCTCAGGATTGCCTTTGCTATTCTAGGTCTCTTCCATTTCCAAGTGAATTTTAGGAAAGTTTTCTCTAGATCTGCAAGGTTTGCTAATGGTATTTTGATCCAGATTGCATTAAATATGTTAAGAGTTTTGGGAGTATGGCCATATTCACAATGTTGATTTTTGCTATCCAAGAGCAAGGGATACCTTTTCATTTTCTGATATCCTCTTCAATATCCCTTTTCAGAGTACTATAGTTTTCAGTATATAGATCTTTTATATCTATATAAGATATAGATTTATTGCTAGATTTATTCCTAAGTATTTCATTTTTTGGATGCGATTGTGAAAGGTGCTATTCCCCTAATTTCTCTTTCAGTAAGTTTGTTGTTTGTGCACAAGCCTGCTATTGATTTTTGAGTGTTGACATTGTGCCCAGCTATGCTGCTAAATTTGCTCATTAACTCTAGTTGTCTTTCGGTGGAGTTTTTGGGTCTTCTATGTAGAGCATTATGTCATCTGCAAATAATGTTAATTTAACTTCTTCCTTTTCTATCTTTATTCCTTTTATTTCTCTTTCTTGTCTAATTGCTCTGGTTAATGTTTGCAGAGCTATATTAAATAGGAGAGCTGATATTGGACATCCTTGTATTGTTCCTGATTTTAGAACGAAAGGTTTCAGTGTTTTTCCATTTGGTATGATGTTGGCAGTTGCTTTGTTATAGATGGCTTTTATCAGATTAAGGTAGAGACTGTTTATTCTGATTTCCTGTAGGGCTTTTATAATGAATGAGTATTGGACTTTATCAAAAGCGTTTTTTTTTGCATCTATTGAGATGATCATCTGATGTTTGTCTTTGACTCTGTCAATGTGGTATTTTACATTTTTTGATTGTGCATGTCAAACCTTCCCTACATCCCTGGTATGAATTCCACTTTATCTTGGTGTATATTCTTGATGATTTGCTGCATTCTGTTTGCTAATATTTTATTGAGAATTTTTACATCTGTGTTCATTAGGGAGATTGCCCTGTAGTTCTCCTTTTTGGTTGGTTCTTTCTCTGGTTTTGATATCAGAGTAATACTTGTCTCCAGGAATGAGTTAGGAAAAATTGCTCCCCTTCCAATTTCATTAAAGAGTGTAAGAAGTACTGGTGTTAAATTTTCTCTAAATTTTTATAGAATTCACCCATGAATCCATCAGGTCCTGAGCTCTTCTTTGTTGGTGAGCTTTTAATTACATTTTCAATTTCAGTAACTGACATTGGGTTACTCAAAATTTTTAAATCATCTTGATTCAACTTTGGAAATTCAAATTTCTAGAATTTGCCCATTTTTTTCTGTTTTACAGCCTCTGTGAGTAAAAATTTTCAAAGTAAGTATCAATGATCTGAATTTCCACAGAATCTAGAGTAATTTCACCTTTTTCACTCCTCATTGCATGAATTTGAATTTTTTGTTTCCTTTTTTTGATGAGTTTGGCTAGGGGATTAACAATTTTATTTAGTTTTTCAAGGACTCAATTCTTTGATTCATTAATTCTTTGTATTGTTTTATTAGCCTCAATTGCATTAATTTCTGCTCTGATCTTTATAATTTCTTCCCTTCCATTAGTTTTGGTCTTAACTTGTTCTTTTTTTCCTAGAATCTTGAGGTGCAGCATTAGGTTGTTTATTTGTGCTCATTCTGTTTTCCTGATGTGAGAATTCATTGCTATATCTTCCTCTTAGGACCACTTTCATTGCATCCCACAGGTTCTGGTATGTTGTATCTGCTTTTTCATTGAATTGTAGATACTGTTTAATTTCTTCAATTTCTTTGAATTGTGACCCATTGGTTGTTCAGGAAGGTATTATTTAATTTCCATGTGTTTATGTAGTTTTTGCAGTTTCTTTTGCCATTAAATTTCCAGTTTCAGTGCACTATGGTCAGATAATTTCAGTCCTTTAGCATTTACTTAAGCATGTCCTATGGTTAATATCTAGTCTGTTTTAGCAAATGTCCCATGTCCAGCTGAGAAGAATGTATATTATGATTTTGTTTGTTGGAACGCTCTGTAATCATCTAGTAAGTCCATTTGTTCACTAGTTTGATTCAGTTCTGGTATTTCTTTGCTGACTTTTTATCTAGTTTATCTAATGCTTTGTGACAAAGAGGTATTAAGTTTCCCCATTACACATGTGCTATTGCACATTTTTCATGTCCGTAAGTATTTGTCTTATGTAGTTGGGTGCTCCTGTGTTTGCTGCATATATATTTATGACTGCAACCTCATCTTCTTCAAGTTCTCCCCTAACAAGTACATACTGACCTTTATCTCTTTCGATCATATCTGAAGTTCATATTGTCTGCGAAAAGAATAGTTACCCCTGATTTATTCTGGGTTCCCGTCACATGGAATTTTGTTTTCCATCCTTTGTCTTTCAGTCAATGAGTTTCTTTTTGAGTTAGATGTGTTTCTTGTATACAATATGTTGTTGGATCTTGTTTCTTGATCCATTCTGTCAATCTATTTCTTTTAATTGGTGAAATGAGGCCATTTATATTGATGGTTATAATTGATATGTACTGATTTATCTTTGTTTTCCTGTTGTTGGCTCCCTGCTTTTCCCCTTGTTTAATTTCTTGCCCTGCCTGGTGGTTTGATTCTGTTGATCTGGGAATTATAGTCATTTTTGTCTCTATTTAGAATATCTTTCAAAAGTCTTTTAGGGGTTGGTTTGGTGGACATGAATTTCTTCAGTTGTTCTTTGCCATGGAAGTCTCTTATTTCTCCACTAATTTTGAAACATAATTTTGCAAGGTACATCAGTCTGGGTTGAAAGTTTTTCTTTCAGAGCTTAAAATACTTTAATCCTAGCTTGTCTTGATTTGAGAGTTTGTGCTGAAAAGTCTGTCATGATTCTAATAGGCTTTCCTTGATACTTGATCTGGTTCTTTTCCTCTAACAAATTTTAATATTATCTTTTTATGCTGAATTTCTGAGATCTTGATTATTATATGTCTGGATGTAGATTAATTTTTGTTATGACTGTTTGGAAGTCTATATAACTCACTTATCTGTGCTTCAGATTTTTTTGTCATGCTTGGGAATTTTTTTGCTATTACTGTTGAAAATAATTTTTATGTCATTTGTGTTTACTCCTATATTTTCACTGGCACCTGTCAGACTTATATAGTTTTTCTTTGCATCATCATTGAGCTTTTAATTTGTTATTTCATGGTCCCTTTTTATTTTTAAAAGCTCTTTCCTTTTGTGATTACTTACTATGATCCTGTCTTCAAGATATGAAAGTGTATCTTCAGTTTCATTCAAGCAGTTTTGCTAGCTTTCAATGGAACTTTTAATTTACTAGATATCTCTTTGAATTTGTTTCATTCATTCTATTTTTTTCCTAAATTGTTCATTCAAGTTATTCATCATTTTCCCATGCTTTTACACTCTTTATGTCTCCCCTAGGTATGCTGAGCAACTCCTTTGTTAAGGTTGTCATTCTTTTCTTTACCTGAGAGATTATTTCTGATCTGATTTCCTCTGCAGCCTCATAGATTTGCTGCTTTACTTCACTTTCTATCTTTTCAGAAATTTCAGGTGTGTGACTTCCAATGTCCTCTATTTCAGTGTTTCTGTACTTTTTTCCAGGGCTGGTGGTTTGAGATTGAATTTTGCCTTTTCTGTTTGTCATTTTCACCTCTTGGTTAATATTTTGGTCTTTTCAATCCTGCTAGTCTTGACAGTCCATTTGCATGTATTAGGGTCCTACTGTGTGGCCAACATTTGCCCAGTTGCTGAGTCCTACAATGTAGGGCAGGGAAAAATCATCTGAATTCTTACTGTGGAGCTAATTAGGTGAGTTCTATATTTTTCCTAGGTTGACTAGCCTAGGAGTGTTAATGTTACTAACCCTTAGCTTGTATTGTTACTGCAGCTTCAGACTAGTTCAGGCTGCTATACCCACCTGTCCATGGTGTGCACCCCAGAAAGGACTCTACTGTGCTTCTTGGGGTCTCTTAGGACTAGCCTTTTTCCTCCAGAATGGGTGGAGAGACCATGCTGGCACTCTTGCTAGTCTACCTGGAGTTCTGTATATGGAGGAAAGGCTCATTTGCACTCTTGCCAGCCCATCAAGATCTTCTGGGTGTGGGAAGAGATTGCTTAGGCTTCTGCCAGCCAACTGAGATACTGCAGGTGGTGGAAGGAGTTGCTGGTGCTCCCTTCACCTGCTGGACTTCTTCTGGGTGAAGGGGAGTGGTGGCCAAGGCTCTTCTTGGCTGCTGATGTTGTCAGGTGTTGTTTCCATTTCTGGATGAAGTATGGACTTACTGGCAAAGTTGGAAGAATGGAGAATGATTTTAACTTTGAAACATTTCAGTCTCAGTAATTACTGTCTTAGTTACTTTTCTCATTGCTGAATCAAAAATTTCTTTAACCCAAAGTTAAAGAAAGAAAAGTTTATTTGTAGTTGTTTTGTAGGTATTTTGTAGTTGTTTTAATTCATAGCTGCTTCCAAGGCAGAGTGGGATGGCAGAGGTACCTCTCAAAGAAGAAACAGACCATAGCAAGCAGGTGAGAGATAACAAGGCATCAAGCAGCAGCAGTAGCAGCAGAAAATTTTCTTCTTTCTGTCCCTTTACACTATGTTGAGGCTACAAGCCTATTGATTGGTTTCACCTATACACTGGGTGGGTCTTCCATTATCCACACATTTAACCCCAATATCACATCCATGTTTAATACCTACAACTGTATGAGAGTTTGCGAGGATATCTAAATATAAGCCGTAACAGTCACTTGTGGAGAAGTGAGAAGATAACATCTTAATGTCTTCAAATTAGGAGCCACAGTTGTAAGGTTAGAAAATCACTGGTAACTGGGCACAGTGGCACATACCTGTAGGCCTTGTGGAGGCTGAGACAGAAGAATTGCAAGTTTGAGGCCAGCCTGGGCAATGTGATGAGATCCTGTCTCAAAACAAAACAAACAAACAAACAAGCTGGGAGTTTAGCTCAGTGGCATAAGTGCCTGCTTGGCAAGCTCAAGGTCATCCTGACTTCAATCCCTAGTACAAAAAAAAAAACAACAACCCCCCCAAAAAAACCCAAGAAAATCAAACAAAACAAAACAAAAACAAAAACGAGGGCTGAGACTGTAGCACAGTGGTAAATAACTTACCTAATTTGTAGGAGGTGTTTAATCCCCAACACAGTATCATGTGAACAGCATTGTAAAGCATGGAATTGGCTTAGACCTTTCTGAGTGTGTCAGAAGAGTGATAGGAGTACAGGATCAGAATCACATGCTGAGGGTATTTAGGACATGCTGGGTATGTGGGTAAGGAGAAGAATCCATAAAGTGATTTATATTTTCTTGACCTTCAATACTAACTATAAAAGCCTCTTAATGAACAATAATGCCAATAATTATATTTTAGGAACAATATTATTCTTCATAGTGCTCTTAATTTTGAAACCATAGCTTTAAAAACTCAATTTCTTATTTTTTTCTTCAATATTCTAATCTTTTAAAATTCTTCATCATGTGAATGATATGCTAAATATAGCATGTATGCTTTGATCCCTTTGCTATCACATTTGAGGCTTTGCTTTATTGTGGGACATAAAGGAGAAAATTTTGCTTATTAGTAACATATAAGATAAAGGAATTATATGATTTTCAAAATACAAAACTACTGGGACAGTCAGTGACTCAAATAAATATCATTTTATAAGATTTCATCTTCTTTAAATCTCTAACCATCTTTTATGTTGAGGGCAGCAGATGATGGTTATACATCAGAATTCAGGGGATCTACAAAGGAAATTATATATATATATATATATATATATATATATATATATCAATGACTATTATCAGCTGTTGGCCTTTTGTCTAAAATTTTACTTCTCAAAATATGCTTTTGGCATTAACTCATTAATTTAATTTTTTCAAATTACTGTGTTCAAATATCACTATCTACACAAATTTGTATATCATTACAAGGATGAATTCTCAAATTTGATTTTAAACTGGTTAATTGTTTCTAATACTAGAGTGTTAATATGATGGCATGGTTATATGTGTCTAATAAATTTTACATGATTTAGGTGACCATACATTAAATATAATTTAAGATAACTATAGTAGAAGAACAACCAGTCACCCATTGTAAAGAATATAAATTTATAGGAAGCAACAAGGTGTATATATATATATATATTAAGGTTTAGGATTATACTTTAATATCTAACTATCTAATCAATGAGATGACATCTGCCATTGGTATCCAATTTTCCTGAGAAATCTGCTCTTGGCTTTTGCTATTTATTGACATAGTTCACAAGAAAAATCTCAATTGTGAACATCAAATGCTTAAGAGGAAATAAAGTGAAATGTCTGAAGAGACCTCTGAAAACTGAAAAAATAGCATTTGTTATAGTTAAACTCAAGGACATATGTGAACCTTCTTGTTATGCTTGCATGGTTGGTATTTTTAGATAAAAAAGAACTTCAGGAAGATCTCAACACTTCAAGTCAAAACAAACTAATATCTTATTCAGAATTCTGGGCTGTAACTAACTGCCTGACTTCAAGCTAAATCCTGTAACGTGAGATGCCAAAGTATAGTACTATACCCGGAGTGTGCCATAAACGGAGCGCTCAGCAGCATCCACAGCGACTTACTGTCACTTTAAACCATCAAATTGTATTCGGCTCTTTTCTTCTCTTCTGTATTATTTTCAAATGTCATATTATGCTGCATCACTTTGATAGCAGCCTCCTTTGGTTCCTTTATCTTTATTCACTGCCTTTTTTCCGTTGTACATATTGTTTTTATAACCTAATTCCATACCTTATTTGTTACTTAAATTGCATCCAATTCTTCCAGATCTGCCATCAGGAAATCTTCCATCTCCTTTCCTTTCAACCTTCTCAGCAAGCATCTACATTCCCTTTGTAGAAATTTCTTTATCAAATAAATTTATTTTGTTTCCTCTTTCTCCTCTATCACCATTACCTGTGACTCAGACTTCTATGTTAGCAAAATAAAAACACAAACAAAACTCCAAATTGTCAAAACAAATGTTGGAAAGAAATCAAAGAATCAGACAATTCCAGTTCTCTTACTTCCGAACACAGGGGTACTTTTTGCAGGTCTTTCCTTGCCAGGTGTGCCTATTTTTATTCAATAAATCAAGAACAAACAGGCCAAACAATACAATTACCAGTAAAGGAACTTCTGCATCCAAAGCTTCTCATGGAGGTTATATGTTCCATAAGACAGTGAAGCTTTGAAAAATCAATCTGTGTATTCAAAAGTTTTATCTATTTTGTCTTGCAGCAGATTTAGTGTCTTTGTTCCAATATTTAGATCTTTGATCCATTTAATTTTAACTGAGAGTATGGTGAGAGATACTCTATGTTCACCTTCAGCATATCAATAGCCAGTTTCCCCAGCACCATTTGTTAAAAAGAGCATCTTTCTTCTAGCAAAGGCATTTGGCCCATTTGTCAAAAACAATGTGGCTGATTGTGCCTGAGTTGTTTTTGTATCTTCTGTTCTGAATGTGTGTGTGTGTGTGTGTTTGCTAGTGTTATGATGTTTTTATCACCAAAGTCCTAGTTGTACCAGAAATAATATGAAGAATCAACAAATGGGATCACATCAAATTATAAAGCTCCTGCAGAGCAAAAGAAATCACTAACAGAGTGAAGAGACAATCTATAGAATGGGAAAAAAGTTTTCCCAGATATGTCTCAGGCAAAGAACTAATATCTAGAATATATAAAGAACTCAAAAAATTAGATCCTCCAAATTTAAAGACTCAATTAAAAATGGCATCTGAGATGAATAGACACTTTTAAGATGAAGAAACACAAATGACCAATAAGTACATGAAAAAATGTTCACATCACTGGGTATTTGAGAAAAGCAAGTTAAAACAACACTGAGATTTTAGCTCTTTAGAAAGAATGGCTACCATTAGGACATCAATAACAAATGCTGGTGAGACTGTGTGGAGAAAGGAACCCTTGTCCATTACTGGTGGGAATGTAAACTGATACAACCACATGTAATTCAATATGGAGATTTCTTTAAAAGCTAAAGTATATATTCCATTTGACTCAGCTATTCCCCTTATAGATATCATCTTCCCAAGACAATTAAAGTCATCATATCATAGCAATGTATGCATACCCATGCTTATAGCGGCATGGTTAATAATAGCTATATCTTAGAAATAGATGAATGGATGAAAAATGTGCTATTTGTACATAGTAGAATATTACTCTGTTATAAAAAGGATAAATTTGAATCATTTTTAGGAAAATGGATGCAGCTTTAGACCATAATATTAAGTGAAATAACTTGGGCATACAAAACTTAAATATTGCATGGTTTCTCTTACACTGAAAAACACACACACACATATTACAAAATAAAACAGAAAATGGGAAAAAAAGAAAATATTGTAGTTCAGTGTTGACAATGTATCTAAAAGTGTATCCTGATTTAATGCAATCATCTTACATGTTTTATATGTTCTTTACCCTATTATCTGGTTTTCATTCTGTAGATATGCTAATTAACTTTTAAAGCCTTTAAGATAAATCAATGAATCTGATGTTGGAAAAATCAAAAGAAGATGGAGGGTAGGGAAAAAAGAAGGAAATTGAAGTGGGTTTTCTATATGTCACAAATACATGAATGTAATCATTATGTACTGCAAACATGTACTAAAAATGTAAAAGCAAACAACAACAAAACAGTCCTTGAGTGATTAAAGTTGGCTTGAGGACCATGTAGTAGGAGTAAAAACCAAAACTTGGGTTTAATAAGCCTTTAAAGTTGCTGTGATACAGCAGCACATCCATGTCTATTCTAATATTCAAAAAGTTTGTAAAAACTAAGCTCATATCCTTTGATGGATTGACAAGTCTGTAATGCTGGCATAGTTTACAAGTTTCTAGTCTTACAGTTTCTTGAAGGTAAGGTTAACTGTATCATCAACTCTTGAAACTTAACTCTTGCTGTTACCTATTTAGATAGCAGAGAGAGTTACAACAAGAATGTGATAACCATAGATCTTGAATTAGACAACTTGGATAATGCAATATGTTTATGTTAAAATATTTAGACCTCATTTTGAGCTTTCTAAGTGTAGTTCTAGTTATTTATTTCAATTCACTTCTTGTAAAATAGGGCCCAAGATAGAAAGCATTCCTTTTATTCAACTGATAATTTGATTTACTTGAATTCAACGGTAGCACTTGAAATTTCTAATGACTGCAGATAAACATATTCCTTTGCTATGGGAGACAATTTGAGTGACTCCCCTTGAATGCAGAATAATTGCTGCAACATGAGTCAAATTGAGTCTTATTCCCATATACTGATATGTACAGAGCGGACTATGCTATTTCCTTCTCCCTTCAATTGGCTGTAAGTGATGCAACTAAAGCTATCTGAGGTACTGGTATGTAATCCTAGAGATCAACCTGACAGTTTCCTGTTTCATCACATAGTGCTTTCTATAAAAGATTGGAGCACAGCAGAATGGCAGAGCCATTCAACTCCAGGAATGAGCCATTCAACTAGGTATGAGCCTGTAAGTAAGAGGCTACAAATACTCAGGGCACAAAAGTTTACGTATCAGCTTTTAACTTTAAATATGTCTTGGTGTCTTTATTCTTGCCATAGGTTGCATTGGAGATGGTAGATTGGAACTGACTTGCCAGGATTCCAATAATGGGTTGACAAATATAACTTTCCAAATTGTGAGGGAGATTAGAAAAAGTATTACAATATTCAATATTCAGATTACAATCATTTCCTGAACACCTTCTAATAGTATGTATACTCATACTTCAAAATTTTTGTAAATATATGGATATATGCTCAAATTTCTGTTGAGTTTTTATTCATATCATTAGTTTTATACTATTTGCTTATCAAAAATTCTTTGAATCAATTAGCACAGCCTTAATTCTTACTCACTGTACTAATCTTTGAAATATGAACCACATGGTTTTGAGTAGTTCCCTTACTGATGGACACGTATTTTACTTCCAGTTTGTTTAATTATGAATACTACTCAGTTTATATGTGAACTGGAAATATTTTGTTGATTTCTTTAAAATGTATTTTTATTTACCTGGAATACAGTTATAAATACTGTGTAAGATAATATTATATTCTTCCAAAACAATAGCCAGTTGCGTCCTAACAATGTTTTCAATAAGTTAAACTGTTACATGCCCAGCGAACTCTGGGCAGCGAGCAGGGCCCAGAATCTAACCCCGGGCTGTGATTTGTACTGCAGCAGCATCCCAGTGCATGGGGCAAACTCTGCTCCCTGGCGGTAAGATAATGCCCTGCATCTGAAGCCAGCCTAAGATGCGGGAGAGGGCCCGGTGGCTCTAACAGGGCCATGCCCAATGAATTCCAAGTGTCAAGCAGGGCCCAGTATTCAACCCTGGATCATGACCATGCACTGCAGTGGCATCCCAGTGCACAGGGCGAATTCCAAACTCTGCTCCCAGGCAGTAAGACCACACTCTGCATCTGGGGCCAGCCTAGTGGGACTGAGGACCAAACTAAGTCGAAAGGGAAAAATGGCAAAAGGAAAAAGCAAAATGCAAACTCAAAACAGCTAGTCCACCAGAAGCAAGTACAGGAGACACTGAAACAGAGGACTCCAAAAGTAACACATCAGAAATCTCTGAAAAGATCGCAAGTGAAATAAAAGAACAACTACATGAATCTATAGAGGAAATCAAATTAGAAGTACTCTCCCATGAAAAGATAGAAATAACTTGAGTAAAGGAGTTGCTGAATGCAGCTAAAGAAGAAATAGAGAAAAAAGTACAGAAGCATGGGAAACTGATTGAAACCTTGAATGAACAATATAGGAAACAAACAGAATTCATGAAACAAACTCAAAGAGACATCCAAGAAACAAAAAATTCTACTGAAAGCATGCAAAACTGCTTAAATGAAGCTGAGGATAGGATTTCAGACCTTGAGGACAGGATTGCAACTAGAGATCATGAAAGGATAGCACTTTAAAAAATAACAAAGCAGCATGAAGTGACAATCCAACAGCTTCAAGATGATGCCAACAGCAACAATATAAGATTAATGGGCATTAGTGAAGATGCAGGAGTCAATGCAAATGATATAACCAAAATATTCACAGAAGTAATGGCAGAAAATTTCCCAAACATGGGGAAAAAAGCTGATATACAGATAAGTAAGGCATAAAGAATGCCAGACAGTCACAATCAACATAAATCCACACTCAGGCACATAATAATTAAGATCTCAGACATACAGCATAAAAACATAATACTAAAAGCTGTTAGAGAAAAGACACAATTCATTTATCAAGGAAAGCCCATTAGATTCAGGGCAGACTATTCAGCACAAACACTCAAGGCAAGATGAGCTTGGAGTGAGGTATTTCAAGCCCTGAAAGAAAACAACTTTCAACACCAACTGATGTATCTGACAAAACTTTCATTCAAATTTAATGGAGAAACAAGATACTTCCATGACAGAGAACAAATGAAGAAATTCCCACCCACCAAACCAACCCTAGAAAGAGTATTGAAAGACATACTAGACAGAGATAAAAATGACCATATTCCCAGAACAACAACAGAAAGAAACCACCAGGTATGACAAGCAATTAAATAAGAGAAAAAACAGGAAGCAAACAACTGGAAAATAACATGGCAAAGTCGAGCTAGGACATATCAGTGATATCCATTAATGTAAATGGCCTCAATTCACCTATCAAAAGAAATAAATTGACAGAATGGATCAAGAAACATGATAGCACAATATTCTGTATACAAGAAACACATCTGATGCAAAAGGAAACTCATAGATTAAAAGTAAAAGGATGGAAAACAGTATTGCATGCAACAGGAAACCAGAAAAAATCAGGAGTAACTATTCTATTTGCAGACAATGTGAACTTTAAACCTAAAATGATAAAAGAGATGACAAAGGTCACTACCCTACTTGTTAGTGGAAAAATTCAAGAAGAACTAACAATTATATATGCACCAAACACAAGAGCACACATATATACTATATAAGACAGATACAAATGGACACAAAAACCAAAATACACAGGAACACAATTATAACAGGGGACCTTAACAGCCACAAAGAGATAGATCAACTAGACAAGAAGTCAGCAAAGAAATAATAGAATGCAATCATACCTGTGAGCAACTGGACTTGTAGATGGTTACAGAGTGTTCCACCCAACCACATCAGAATACATTCTTCTCAGCTGCACATGAAACTTTCTCCAAAATAGACCATATATTATTCCATAAAACATTCTTAAGTAACTGCAAAGGTATTGAAATTATCCCATGCATAATATCTGACTTCAGTGCACAGAAATTGGAAATTAATGGCAAAAGAAATTTAAAAACCTGCATAAATACATGGAAATTAAATAACAACCTTTTGAACAACCAGTGGGCTACAGATGAAATTAAAGAATAAAGCACTACCTATAATTCAGTGAAAATACAGAAGCAACGTACTGTAATCTGTGGGATGCAATGAAAGTGATCTTAAGAGAGAAACATATAGCAGTAAATTGTCATATCAGGAAAACAAAATGAGCACAAATAAACAACCTAATGCTCCATCTCAAGCTTCTACAAAAAGAAGAGCAAGCTAAACCCAAAGCTCATAAAAAGTGGAAATTGTAAAGATTAGAGCACAAATCAATGCAATTGAAACTAAAAAAAACCAATACAAAGAATTAATGAATCAAAAAGCTAGTTTTTTTGAGAGAATAAACAATATTGACAAACCCCTAACTAACCTTATCAAGAAAAAGAAAGAAAAAAACCCAAATTCATGCAATAAGGACTGAAAAGGGGTAATTACTGCAGAACTCATGGAAATTCAAAAGATCATGAATACCTACTTTGAAAATCTCTACTCACATAGAGGGGAAAACACAGAGGAAATGGACAGATTCCTAGAAACATAAGAACTACCAGAGCTCTACCAAGAAGATGTAGCAATTTTGAATAAACCAATGTTAGCTTTTGAAATTGAAAACAAAATTTAAAACTTACCAACAAAGAAAAGCCCAGGTCCTGATGAATTCCAGGTTGAATTCTACAAGAAATTTAGAGAAGATTTGATGCCAATACTCCTTAAACTCTTCAATGAAATTGAAAAGAAAGCAATTCTCCCTAAATCATTCCTGGAGGCAAGTATAACTCTTATACCAAAACCAGAGAAAGACCCAACCAAAAAGGAGAACTATTGGCCAGTCTCACTAATGAACACTGAGGCAAAGATTCTCAATAAAATACTGGCAAATAGAATGCAGCAAATCATCAAAAAGATTATACAGCATGACCAAGTGGGGTTCATCCCAGGAATGCAGGGATGGTTTAATACATGCAAATCAATAAATGTGATACACTACATCAACAGAGCCAAAACCAAAAACCACATGGTCATCTCAATAGATACAGAAAAACTTTCTATAAAGTCTAAAATATGTTCATGATAAAAAAAACCCTTCAGAAACTCTGAATACACAATGTCTACATCAGCCTTATAAAGGCCATGTATGACAAACCAACAGCCAACATTATACTAAATGGACAAAAACTGAAAGCTTTCACTCTAAAATCAGAAACAAGACAAGGATGTCCACTATCACCACTCCTTTTCAATATAGTTCTGGAAACGTTAGCCAGGGCAATCGGACAAGAGAGAGAATTAAAAGGAATAAAGATAGCAAAGGAAGAAATTAAATTATTACTCTTTGCAGATGACATGATACTCTATATAGAAGACCCAAAAAGCTCCATTAAAAGACTACTGGAGGTAATAAGCCAGTTCAGCAGTTCAGCTGGATACAAAGTCAGTGCTCAAAAATCAATAGCATTCCTGTACACAGACAAAAAACTCACCAAGAGAGAAATTATGGAAATATCACTGTTTACAATAACATCTAAAAAATGAAATACTTAGGAATCAACCTAACTAAAAATGTAAAAGACCTATATGCTGAAAATTATACTATGATAAAAAAGGAGATTTAAGAGGATATTAGAAAATGGAAGGATATTCCTTGCTCTTGCTTAGGAAGAACCAATATTGTGATAATGGCTGTACTCCCAAAACTGTTATACAGATTTAACACAATCCCAATCAAAATACCATTGACATACCTCACAAATCTAGAGAAAACACTCCTAAAATTCATTTGGAAACAGAAGAAACCTACAATAGCAAAGGCAATTCTGGGCAACAAAGGCAAGTCAGGAGGCATCTCAATTCCTGACTTGAAACGGTACTATAAAGCCAAAGTGATAAAATCAGCATGGTACTGGCACAGAAATAGACCTGAGGATCAATGTAACAGATTAGAAGATGCAAGCACAACTACAAAGACACTCAGCCACCTGATATTTGGCAAAGGGGCTAAACATGTCCACTGGAAGAAGGATAGTCTCTTTAATAAATGGTGTTGGAAATATTGGCTCTCCACATGGTGAAGACTGAAACTAGATCCATGCCTATCACCATGCATAAAACTAATATCTAAGTGGATCCAAGATCTAAATTTTAAAACAGAAACACTGAATCTACTGGAAGACAAGGTAGGTAGAAGTCTTGGAGACATAGGGGTAGGCAGAGAATTCATGAACAAAATGCAAACTGCACGGGAAATACTTCAAAGAATCAACAACTGGGATCTCATATTATTGAAAAGTTTTTGCACTTCAAAAGAAATCGCCAACAGAGTGAAAAGAAAACCCACAGAATGGAAAAGAATTTTAGTCAGAAACCCCTAAGACAAAGGACTTGTGTCCAGAACATATAAAGAATTGAAAAACATCAAGCCCCCTAAATTCAAAGACCCTCTCCAAAAGTGGGCATCTGAGATGAACACACAGTTCCTAGAGAAAGATATATAAATGGCAAATAAATACTTGAAGAAATGTTCACTTTCACTGGTCATTTGAGAAATACAAATTAAAACAACATTGAGATTTCACCTCACTCCAGAAATAGTTGCCCTCAAGAAATCAACTGATAACAAATGTTGGCGAGGCTGTGGGGAAAAAGGAACATTGCTCCACTGTTGTTGGGAGTGCAGACTGGTGCAACCACTATGGAAATCCATATGGAGAATTCTCAGAAGACTAGGATTAGAAGTTCCATTCAATCCAGCTATTCCCCTCCTGGGTATTTTCCCAGAAGAACTGAAAAGATCATATCACAGTGATATATGTGCACCTATGTTCATAGCAGCACAATTTGTAATAGCTAAATCTTGGAAACAACCAAGATGCCCATCGACTGCAGAGTGGATGAAAAGATGTGGCATTTTTATACAATGGAATATTACTCAGCTATAAGAAAGGATGATCTTGAGGTCTTCATAGGTAAATGGAGACAACTTGATACTATCCTCATTAGTGAAATAAATAAAAATTATATTTATAAATATCACATTGTGTCTTTAGTGTAAAAAGTCTAGTGCTCGGATTGGTATTATGAGTGCTATACCTGCCCAGGGGTGGAGCAAGTATACAGTGTAAGGGCAGGAAGAAAGTGTGTGTGTCTCTCTCTTGCCTGGTTCACACTTGCTATTTACCATGACCTGGTCATGTCACCCTGCTGCTTGGAGCCAACTGAATATGGACTAAAACCTCCAAAATTGAAAGAAATAAACCTTCCCTTCCCTAATTTTGGGTGTTAGGTATTTTGTGTTGACAATGAGAGAAAAGTAACCAAGACATCATGTAAGAAAATTTTTATGTATGTAGGTTTATTTTGAAATCACCAGAGTCTTCTATAGATGCTCTTCTTTGTTGCATCATTCTTTAAACTTTTCTGCCTATTGACTGTATAAACCTCTATGCAATCTCTACGACTTCTAAATGTTTCAGTACTTTTCTGTTAATGGAGTCTTATCAGAAAGATAGGTCTGTATAGCAAAATTTGAGTATTTTATTTTAATTGAAGTCAAAGAACATATGCATGCTCTGCATCAGTCATTACTTAATCAGTGCTGCTGGCCAGATGAAGTAGATTTAGTGTGACTATGTTAAGGTTTGAGGGTGTCTTTCATTTTTTTAAAGGGCTAAAGTTTTAGTTTCAGCTCATGAAAATATTTTCCAATGACTTGAGTTTCTTAATAATATCCATTGTACATGGATTTTCAGAAAGTTTTAAAATGAATACTGAATGCTAATATGAGAAATTTTAAAATACATTTTTCTCCATGATTAATATTTAATAAGAGGGGCTTTACATTGTGCTAATGATATAGTAAGTATTATACTTTTTTCTTGCCAAGATATCATTTTGATGCAGCACAAATGAATTTTGACATTCTTAAAGACAAGTATTCTCAAGATTTTGTTTTTAAAAGATTTTATCTACACAAAGCTAAGTGGTAAGAGGCCTTTAAACTCAAACTAATGTATGTGTACATTTTCCTTACTCATTTATTACTGCATTATAGGCAAAATCTTCCCATGGATTATCAAAACCTCATATACATCAGCAAACAAGGTTACTTAGAAGATGCTAGATTACATGTGCTCAAGATTAGGTCCTATGACTTCTCAGGTATCAAGCTACTTATCTATAAGAGAAACACACAGAACATTATTCTACATGGCTACCCCAAACTTTATTCCCAAATATCAGCATATGCAATGAGAAGAATATGGTGAAGTTAGTCTAACTTTTCCCTTTGCAGCTCTACCTTGTATACTTCAAAAATGCAGCCAGGTGACCTGCTATACAAGTACCATGCACTAACTGATTGAATCACTGGAACTCCAGGTGACCTCTAAGATCCTTCCCATTCTGTATATCCAGGCAGGTGAAAATTCAAGCTGATGTTTCCAAACTATCCCTCTCCAAGAAGTTAAGGTCATTCTAAGAACTTAGAAGAGAAAGTATTTAATCGCATTTCTGTCTCTTCAAAATCTGCCTTGTTCACATCTGAACTCCTCACCATGTAAAGAGAAGGAACAGGTATATGTTTGTAACATGAAATTCCTTTCACAAATGACTGTGACAATGGACTGTGAATTGCCAGAGTGGTATCCTGAGTATTCTGCACAAAGTCTCAGAGGAACAGGAAATAAAGTCATTTTTTTTCAGTAAACTTTCACAGAAATCCCTTAGTATAAAATGATCTTTTAAAAAATCAATTCTTATGCAGAACATTAAATTTATCATCTTAATCTTTTTTGGTGCTGAGGTTTGTATCATGGATCTTGTACATATTAAGATCTACCACTGAGCTACAATCTCAGCTTTAACCATGCTTAGGTCTACAGCTCAGTGGTGTCCAAATGCATTTTCATACTTGTATACCCATTACCACCATCCATCTCTAGAACTCTTCATTTTGAAAAAGTAAATCTATGCACATTAAACACTCTCTTTCTAGACCCCAGACCCTAGAAACCACTATTCAACTTCCTGTCTTTATGAATTTGACAGGTACCTGCACAACGGGAATTATATAATCTTTGTCTTTTTGTAACTGACTGATTTCATGCTGCACAATGTCATTGAAATTCATCCATGTCACTTTAATTTTTTTTCTTTTTAGTTCTAGAGATCAAACTCATGCCCTTGTGCTTACCAGGCAAGTGCTTACAACAATGAGCTAAATCTCTGGCCCCACATTAATATTTTTTATTCTCAAACTTTGCACTTGCATTATAAGGACTGCATTAGTTATTTTGTATCAACTTCATTTATAATACTGTAAATTCATTTCCAGTAATAGATTTTAATCTCATTTTTACATTATTGCTACATTTGTTAGTTTTGTGTTTTTATTTCCACTATTGTTTCTCTATTCCACAGCTGATAGCCTGAAAATAGTTTTCAAATGTAAACATAATCATAAGAATTATAATGTCAAATCTCCAATGCAGGCTAACATTGTTAGGTGTGAAGAACGAAGAAAACTCAGGTAAAAATATAGAATATAAACATATTTATACTAGAACTTTTGCATTTGACATACAGTGAATCTGCACAAGCGGCTGAAAAGAAAAACTCATGTAGGAAGGGAAAAAGTTTATTTATTGAACCTGGAAATTTTCTCAATGATAATGTGTTGTCTTTTTCTAACATTTTATCAAAAACTAGCATAAATCAATTCCACTTTTAAAATTAATTTTAAATACAGTAGCTTTCTGATAAACAAGAGCTTTCTAGTGTTTTTCAACTTGATAGATTTTAACATCAAAGTTTTGATTTTTAAAAAGAATTGTCATTGCCAGAATAGTCATTCTGGAAGTTTTATTACTATGTGATGCTTTTCTAAACTGGGAATCATTTATAACTCTTCTTCACCTTTCTCAATGAAAGTAGCTGTGAAGTAGCTTTCATTGTACCAGCATAAACTTTTATTATTTGTAAACTGTATGAATCTCTATGTTCTTTTTTTCTTGAAAGGCATGGTAACCAACCTTTTCAGTCACCACACCAATGCACTGCTTAGCTTTTTTCTCATAATTCTTTTTTCTGCACTTTCTTGGCCCTCATTTCTGATTAATTTGTTTATAAAACTGAGGCATAAACCAAATCCCACAATACTGTCATTTTAAAGTTTTGTTCATCTTTTATATTTCTGGTGTGAATTATTGCTATGGACTTCATATTTATATTCTGTGCATATGTGTACTGTTAACTTCCTGTAATGGATAAAGTTATTATTATTTCAAAAATGATTCAAATAAAGTAAGAGAGTTAGAATACGTTCTATCATAACTTCTCATCTGATAAAATTAAACATCTGAACTGAATAGTAATACTTTGAAAAGCTCTTTTATTGTCTAGAAAGAAGTCTTTAGGAACTGTCTTGAATTATTTTAAATTGGACAAAATAGTATTATCGCTGTGAGGAAAGTATATGCACAAAGATATTAAAAGGATGGGTCTTATTTGTGGACATCAAGTCATTTTTTGAGCATTATTATCCTCCACTTAGAGAATATAAAGGGAAATACCACAAGGTTAAGAGACTTCTTTATGGCAAACAATTAATCCATTGCAGAGGTCACAAGGAAACTTCTCAAGCAACAGTCTGGCTTTGCTAATCAGTAGACATAATTCCTTTGTGCAGGGTAGCTTGGTCTGAAAACACTACAGGGGGCAACTAAATAAATAAAATGTGAGCAATATGTGGCCGAGTGGCCTTTTTGTTTGCTGGAAGACAACTGGAGACAAAAAGGCTCTATGTTCAGCAGGAAATAAGGAGGTAAATTTGCTCATCTGTCTCCCCAACATAAATGCTATCGCTACTTGCATTTCATTGACATAGCCTCTTTCTACGCGAATGTCCTCTGGGCTAGGACTACAGCCACACACAGTTCTCTCACTCTGTGAACTGTTCAATTTTAGATGTGTAACTCTCCAAACTGCGAAGTAAACAACCCCACTCAATATCAAACAGAATTCAAACAAGTCTGAAGACCTGATAACATATGTTCCCTCCTGGGAGGAAAAGAGGAAAACAGGAAAGAATCCAGATGGATAGGAATTTCGCCTTCCTCCCTTATATATAGGTTAGCACAGAGGAGAATCCATTAATAAGACTTTAAACACAGAATTATTAATAAGAGAAATAGATGTATATGGAGTTTTCTAGAGATGGGATATAGGGAGAATTTAAAAGCAAGTTGTTTCAGAATCTTGAAGAGTAATGTTGGTTTACTTATAAAATATTGACCAGAAGAGTTATTTCCTTCAGACAATGGAACACAAAAGGCCTATTTTTAAAATCTAGAAAAAAATTGATTATGTAATTAGACAACAAGCTGAACAGGGGATAAAAACAACTATATGACACCTGAGAATCTTTACTAAGTCATAAACAAGCAGAAAAGAGAATAATCATTATCAAAGAGAAGGATGCCTGAGAATGATATTAAATAGGTCCACTTTTTCCTGAAATCTGGGGATTCTCCACAGTAGAAATTCTGAGATTATGCACATATGTAGTATGTTTTGTTATTGAGAACTTGTTTGGAGGTTCTAGCACAGGTGGTCAGCTCCTCAGAATCCTAAATCAAGGAAATTATCCTCCTCTATTGGGGATGGTCATCCTCTTTGATCTAGGGGTGCACAGGATGCAGAGAGGGAGGAAGGGCTGGTCTACCAGACAGATCAGTGGAATAAACTCTGGCATCAACCTAGTAACAGATGTTGTAACCAGGTTTCCCTCACATCCTCTGTGTTGTTATTGATTTGAGCTTTCACAGAGAGTCATAAGTTTCCTGTCATGCTGTATGTTTAGAAAACAAAGGTCATGGTAGGGCCCCCCCTATACGAACATGCTTCACCAGACCTTGTCCTTGGTCTTCTCCAACACTGTGCATACTACTTTCAGGACACATATTATCTAGCTTATCAGTAGGGCTCATCCATCTCATATTAGAGTATAAGCTCATTGACAGCAAAGACCTTATGTGATACATCTTTATACTCTAAGTGCCTCACACAGCCAATGACAAAGATAAAGCACTCAAAAATCTTTTAACTGTAGGAAGCATCAGTTTTTCTCACTTCAAGTATAAGGTGTGAGTTTATTACAAATGTAGTGTCTTAAGAACCACATATAAATAGCTTAAGTTATAATCAGTAGCATTCATTGGTTTTTAAAATGTAACCTTGAATCCTTTGCTGAGTAGTTTTCCAAGTTGTCAAAGTATGGACAGAAATTTGTACTTGAAGACTTCCTCCTTTTATCTCAAACCAAAACATATGTACATGTATCTCACCTGCTATCAAGTGAGAGATTTGCCTTCTGCTTCAAATGCTTTTACCATTATTTCAATCAACACTCCAAATTCCAAGGTCAGTGTAAGGTAAGTCTAAATTCCAGGGTCCTTGTCACTAACAAATAACTTCAAAACATCCTTTCCACTTTCTCAAAGATTATTTACTACCTGTGCATTGTCTCCTACAGTATCTAGTGTAATGTATGCATACTAGAGTATGATGAGAAATGCCATGAAGGTGCAGGGTCATGCAACATTCATAGCTTTTACTCATTAGTGTGGTCTACAGCATAGCGAAGAATTCCCTGTATGCTAAGCCATAGCTGTTGTACTTTATGCCTCTTATCTCAAAGAAAAAATATAAGATGTAGTTGCCCTTGAGTGAATTACTATAAGACAATTGCATGGGAATGAAATATGTTATTCTTGACTGAGTGAAGAGCTGGTGAGGGTTGAGAGACATACAGTAGTATGTTTTCTTTGGGGAAGCCTATGGAATTTGACATTAGTTGAGCATATAATTCAAGGCAAGGAGTATCAGAGAGGAGACTGGAAAGGTAGAAAGAGTCAGATTTGGGTTTAAATACCAAAGTTGTGAGCAGACTATGTGTTTTTTTTAATAAAGTAAAATTTAATTCATTAAGACAAAAATAAAAATTTTCAAGAAGACAAGATGGCCAATCAGTGAGCAACAAAATACAAAGCCCCCGGGAGAAACAACTCATTTGCCAGAATAAAACACCCTGGAGAGACCCAGACAGAGGGAGATGGATCCTCTTGACACAGGAAGAAATTAAAACATAAAAAAGCTTGTCAAATACTTCAGGACTACAACTGAAACAGCTGAAAATTATGGGACACAGTGTTTTCACAGTGACCTGCCAAGTTTGTACTAGCTTGAATCCATGCTGGCAGGCAGAGCAGTCCAAACTCATTCCCACCACCACTCACAGGAAGCACAGCAGCACTGAAGTTGGGGGTTGGTGAGCCCAATGGAGAGCAGAAACAGTGAAGGGACCTTCATTAATCCACAGTCAGTGATGGGAATGAGACCCCACCCCACACAACCAAATGGGTGACATGTTGGAATTAGGTAGCAGGAGCCTGAACTGGGAGTGACAGTGACTTCAGTTGGTTGCTCCCTCCCCAGAACAGATTCGTGGGATTTGCTTGGACTGGGCCGTGCCCCTGGCTGGGACCCAATGAGCCATGCCAAATTGATTCCCTGTGCCTAGCATGCACTAACCAGGTGAAGGCCTCTGAAGTTTGGCTAGCCCGGTGGGGAGGGGCAGGCATACGCAGTCCCAGCTTACACCTCAGTGACAAGATCAGTCAGGAGAGGGTGGAAGTCCCTCGCCAGCATGCTTTGGCAGAAACGTGGCCAACAGGGAAGGAGGCTGGGACCTGCACTGTATCCTGTGTGGAGGAAGCCAGGCCCATGACAGGAGAGAGAGGCAGGAGGAGGCCCCCAGCCCAGAACCCTGAGAGCACTGATCCAGGAGAGGGAAAAACAAGGGAGAATGAGGGCGGCAAACACACAACATCAGACATGGCTTCAATGGACATTAAGAGATATCTTCAGGACCTTGTAGACGAGCTCAAAACTGAAATATTAAATCAGGTAAAGCAAGATATGAGTAGAGTAATAAAAGAAATGCTCTCAGGAAGCATCTCTCAGGATGATACAGATGGAAGAAGGGAGGAACACAAATAAAGGAGAGAAACATTCAATAAAGAATATAAAGAAAATGTAGAATACATGAAGCAGATTCAAAGAGACTACCAGGAAATTAAAAACTCCATTGAAAGCTGGCAAAATGCCTTAAAAGAAACTAAGGATAGACTATCAAAACTTGAAGACAAGTTTGCAATGTGTGATCATGAAAGGAAAGATCTCTTAAAAATAACAAGGAAATAGGCAGTAACAATACAAAGGCTAGAAGATGACAAGAGAATCTACAATTTAAGAATAAGAAACGTGAATGAAGAAGCAGGAATACATACAGGCAAATTACAAAGGCTATTCATGGAAATAATTAAGGAAAACTTCCCAAGCATGGGAAAAGAAAATGACATTCAGTTGTATGAGGCACACAGAACTCCAGCCACCTACAACCAAAACAGATCTACACCCAGACATATAATAATGAAGATGCCACAAATTCAATATAAGAACAGAATGTTAAAAGCTGTCAGAGAAAAGAAACAGATTACCTATAAAGGTAAGCCCATCAGAATCACAGCTGACTTCTCGACACAGACAATCAGATCAAGAAGAGCTTGGAGCAAAGTCTTCCAAGCCCTGAAAGAAAATAACCTCCAGGCCAGATTAATATACCCCACAAAACTGTCACTAGAAATTAATGGAGAAACAAGATGCTTCCATGACAAAGAGGAACTGGGGGAGTTTGTGATCACCAATCCAGCCCTACAGAGAATACTGAAGGACATTCTAGAGAGAGAGAGAAAAAATACCAGGATTTTAGGAACAGTGGCAGAAAGGCCTCAATGAGTGGGGCAGGCAGTAGAAGGAAGGAGAAAACTAGACAAACAAAGGCAGGAAAATAGCATAGTAGAAATGAGGCAGAGAAGGATAACCAGAAACTCTAACATAGATGGCCTTGATACGCTATATTGTTAATAGTGTACCAGGATTTAAAACCCATATTACTCACACTACTCTGTTTAGATATATTATGTTCCAGTCATTTTACCTGTACTAGATTTGAGGGCACAGACAGTAATCCCAAAAATAACAGGATATAGTACAGTAATCATCCTTAATTTCCTATTAACTTAATCTAAAGCTCTGTAAAACCTACACTGTTTTACCATGACTGATCGTAATTGAATCTGGTTTGTTGGATCGCTGTTTTGTATTGATAGATTTTATTCAAAGATGTTATGATTGATAGTATCAAGTCTGAGAGTATAGGCAACTGCACTTAAGATGACAAGATCCACTAGAATATCCACTCTGGTTTGATTATTACCTGCCTTTGAAGTTTTATACTGTCTATAATGTTTTATTTTTACTAGTATTGTTATTTACTGCTTTATTTAATTATACTGCTATATTTAATTATGCCTGATGATATAGACATTCTAATGAAGATCATAAGAAACAACACAGTAATTATTGTAGATCACCTTATACCGTGGTTTTATATGACTTTTTGGTTTCATGTTTTTATAGGAATTTGTTTTGTTTTGTCTTGGTATGCTTTGTTTTTCCCTCTAATGCAGAAAGTATAAAAATACATGCAGAGATTCATGCATGCGTAGCTGTTTACACTCTCACTGTTTGACTATCTACTTTGTGTGCTTTAATTTTGTAACTTGAACAACTATTTCTAAGAGGACAATATGTAATTTATTAACTAGTGATTTCTTATTGTTTATCTTTTTTTTGGAATTCTGTATTACCTCTACCCTTTACATGCTTTTGTTTCTCTTTAAATAAATTTAAAAAATAATTAAAAATAATTTAAAAAATAAAAATTGTCTACTTTTGTGATACTAGCTTCCTATAGAATGACCAAAAACGCCTATGGGGAGTGTCTGCTGTGTGAGACACTGCAGGAGAGACTGCCTTCTGATCATTGTGCAATGTGTCAGCAACCACAGGAGATCAGAGTTTAGGGACCAAGTATCTGCATTGAGGTCCTGATTTGCCATTTCCTTGCTAGATGATGCTGGAACAATTAATCGTGTTCACTGACTCCCAACTCCAAGGTTTTTCAGCACTGAATAGAGATCATGATATCTACTGGTGGGAAAAGGTAAGGAAGTGAGCCATACATATAAAACTTGTACACATTCAGATGCACTGCTCATTAGGAAATGCCAGTGGGTACTAGTCATACTCATGATTCAAATATACTGTTTTTATGGTCCGCAGAGACTGAACCATTAAATGATGACTGATAACGAAGTAAGGTTTGTTGATTAATAACTGATACCATCGGAACTCCAGTACAAAGAGGAGCAGAGATTTCCACTGTCCACCAAGATTAACAGGATCCCCTGTGGTGGTCTTGGTATCTAGGAAAGGGACATCTGGCACACTCACCTCATAGGGTGGCAGCTATCAATTGGACCTGAGGCCAGTCCTGTTGTATTTCTCAGAGAATCTGATTTCACCTCCCCCCATAATATAAACCCCAGTGACCCAGACCCAGGAGGTCACCCTGCCTTTCTTAGATCATTTTGGAGGTGCTGAAGAAGCCACAGAATGCTTCTGTTCAACAGGTCCTGTGGTAGAAGTGTTTTGGGAAGAGGTGCTACAGAATTTGTGTTGTGAGATTTGTTACCATGGGGAACTACAGGGTCAGACTATGTGTTTTGTCTTGGGTTTCCTCACAAAGTAGAACCTGAGGCAACATATATATGCTTTTAATGTATTATAAAATGTACTCACAGAAAATCAGGACTTAGACAAAGAGGAAGTAATACGAGGCAGTAGCAGAACTTACCTTAGCACGTTACTATGCTATCTAGTATAATTGATACATACATCTCCCAGGACATGTTCTAAAGAACCATATAGATACTTGAATGCAAATGCAGCATGGTTAGGAAGAGAAAAGGAAAAGAATTCTATCTACAAGCCTTTAATTCCCATTTGTCAAAATTTCACTCCATTGTATGTCAAGTCCTTATATTATCCTTGTGTCTCAGGATTGGGTACTCGGTAATATATCAGGAACTGTTTCTCAAACAGAGTATAGGATTCCCTAGAAATTGAACTGTTTATATTGTAGCCCTACTACAATAACTTAACAGAAACTCCATACAACACTGTTAATATCGCAATTATGCCTACTACAATCAAATCTGCAGGGTCATCTGGTGTCAATGCTGAGCAGCTTATACAATAGTCTGACTTTTGCAGCTAACTTCTGAGTAAAAAGGTTGGATTAGAAGTTTAAAAAAATGTGTTACACACTACCTCCAAACACCAAACAGTTCAACAAATTTTTTTGTTGTTGTTTAGCAGAAATTGGATTGTTCCAGAGATTATTAGGGATAGCAGAAGAGCTTTTTGTACTCTCACAAACCATTCATCTCAACAGTTTTGATACCAGATATATGAGGGTTGTGGCCTCAGACATTAAATAATTTTCCAGTAGACTGTTAGAACCAACAGAATTGAGGCTAAGTCCCCAAAACTTCCCCTTTATTTTAGATGCTAATCACAGTCCTAGACTTTGAGTCACACTTCTCACCAGCAAGCTATAAAACTGAGTCTTTCAACTCCTTGGATTTGAGTCATTGGAGAGAGTAGCTTAGATGCTCAGTACTCTGGAGATAAACAGATTTTGGGAATCGGGTAGCAAGAAATGCAAACAAAGACCAAATATACTTTTCACAGTTTCATAGGAAGATGGCCTGGCTTGTCTCAGACCACTAGGTCACCAGAAATTCAGCTAGTGTTAGACAGCTGTGAGCGTTTGTCAAAGTTTTCTCCAATTCCTGGCACATATAAGTCATCTTATGACTTTAAGGTTCTTAATAACTTTCTGCTCCCAAGTTTCAAGTAGCACTATTTCATTAGAAGAATGGATCTATATGATGTTTTGAAAAAGTCAAGATATTCAGTGTTCTAGAAGATTTCATTTTGACTAGAAGTTGGAAAGTAAACATAGTTAACTAGGTATAGGTCAAGAGAGCAAAGAGAGCTACTACTGTCTTTGCCATGTAAAAATGAGCTACTTTTGAGGCTCTTTGTTGGGGTTCAAAGAGAACACACATGCCAGGTCAACATATGCAAACTGTTGTTGGCTCTGTTGACCTAGTACAGAAACTGCTTTACTTTTCCCTATACAATGACTTGTGGATTTTTTTGTAGTGATTAGATGGAAAATTGAATGATGACACCACAGAAGACTACTGTTTGGTAATTGTTAAAGTCTTAAGAATATGTTACTGCATATTTCTTCCCAGGATTCAGTATTCCTTCTGAGTATATATTTTGACTAGGGAATTTATACTTTTCACTTGCTGTTTCCTGCCACAGTGGCTTTTATTCTACTGGTTTGGACAGTTTTGTCAAAATATATATATGTTAAATATGTAACATATACATACATATATATGTATGTATATGTTACATATTTAAAGATAGAGAATCAGCAAATGAATTTGAGAACTCACTGTACTAATTGTTAACATCAATCAGAACTTAATAATTAGTACTTCATAAACTGCTAGTCTCTCCAAATTATCATGATGGCATTTCAAGTCCCCTCAAATAGTATAAATGTTAAGAAAAAATTCAGGTGTTTCCTCTTTTAGTGCATATTGATGTCATCCTAGGTAACTTTGTGGAAAGATAAAAAGAATATCTGAAGTGGTGTTGCAAGGTGTTTATACAAAGAAGCTAGATTTTCCCTTCAACTGTTGATTATTGCTTCTGGAAACGTGCTTAGATTTGGACAATGAATAAAGGACCATGACTTTCCACGCCAGAGGTTGATATCAATATTAGTCAGATCCAAATTTTAAAAATTGTATAATTTGAGGAAACTTCTGTTAAACTGTGCACTGTTTTGACCCCTGGCCCTGTATAATGCCCGAATTATTCCACGAATTCTTATGGGTGAAAGGCCTTTGCATGTCATTCTGGTTTAAGCATACAGAAACAGAGAAGTACATATAACTTCCCTCTAACTTTTAAGTGATACCACATGGCTTCTGAAATTCTAAGTGCCCAGTATTATTGTAAGTGTCAAACTTTATCTCTCAGAGTTAACTGGAACCTACAAGAAATAGTAATAATTGTGTTTCTTGGAGAAACTGTTATCTACCTACACTCACCAGTACATTTTTTATGATCTTAGTGAAGGTGAGTAAACTTCACTAGGGCACAGTAAACTCACCATTTATCAGATTTTTCAGTTCTTATATAGTCAAGTTCCATGGTATTTTCAGTTCCTTAAGCTTTTTGCCCTTTGAGCTGTCTATATCATGTCATACTGATGTCCAAACTTCAAAGAGTCATCCTAATAGGCTACCAGAATAGATTATGGGTGTGTTATTTTCAGAACACTGAATCCTAAGTTACAAGTCCATGTCTATGGGATAGAATTGTTTCTTTTCCCACCTAGAGATCTTTGCTTTCATCTAAATTCTCCAGAGAAACTCTTACATGCATTGGTTCCTGCCAGGATGTGTTAGCTAGGTGAGTAAAAAATTACCTAGTTTACTACCTACAGATGATTTCCATTCCATAGCAAATAACTGGTAGCATTATTTAGATGAAGAGATAATTGGATATTTTTTTTTGTACTGGGAATCAACTCAAGACCTCACAATTTCCAGGCACTATGCCACTGAGCAATATTCCCATCCTGATAAGCGGAATTTTGAGTAGATTGATGCTGCTAGAGTTGCACTGATGGGGATAGGTAGGTGTGAGCTAAAAAGATCTTCAGAGAAGCCTCCTTATGTTTTTAAGTTCGATGGAAATTATAAACCTAGAGTTTCAAGAAATTCCACAAGCAGAAGAAACAAAGAAAATGAATCCAAGTCTTATGATGAAATTGCTAAAAATTAGTGTTAAAGATAAAACATTAAATAAAAACAGCAAGAGGAAAAAAGTGACAATGTATGCGTTAGCCACATGATCTACTTCTATAATGCTGCATCTCTATTTCATCCCACACCATTTAAACGCTGTCGATCATTTGTCTGAATCTTCTACACGTCACTGCTTAAAAGAGCTCAGACTTATATGAAAGAAAACTATCTGTTCTCAGCAAAAATATGTCCTGTGGACAGGGAAATATGGTCAGCCTTTTAAAAGGTGGCTCTCTACATGAACAACCCAGTTACTTAGATTTTTAAATTGATTATGATAGTAATTTTCACTTAGTAACATTTATAGTAAGAAGTTAGTAAGAGATCAGCACCAGACTTTTCAGTC
This sequence comes from Hydrochoerus hydrochaeris, assembly GCA_004027455.1. Lineage (NCBI taxonomy): Eukaryota > Metazoa > Chordata > Mammalia > Rodentia > Hydrochaeridae > Hydrochoerus > Hydrochoerus hydrochaeris. Next base: position 574,511 of record PVLA01000319.1, on the reverse strand, counting down.
TAAATGGTGTTATGAATATGGAAAAGAGTAAAACATTGAATATTGGAACTCTGGAGTTGGACTGAGTTAAAATCATGACTACTACTTGCTAATTTTAAGACTTGGATAAGTTACTTAACTCTCATTTCCTCCTGTATAAGAAGTATAGTAAGAGAAAATAAACCTATAAAATTTTTAAAAAGAATTTATTGAAGAGACATTTCATTTCTTTTAAACTTGTGTATGCATATACCAAACCCCTACTAAAAGGTATGAAGGAAGTTAGGTACAAGGTGAATATTTGACTATCCACTTTTAAAAATAAAACTGTAAGTTTAAGTGTCTAATGATAACCTTTCACAAAATTTCCTAAATTAAGAAACCACTACACCTCCTCTAGGGCAGCATTTTACCAAACAAATGAATAGTGTTTCCATTTCCTGCCTACAGTCTGGTGAAGCAACCATCTGAGAAAGAGTCTTGCTCGGTAATTAAAAGCTGGAAGTACGCATGTGGGGCTTACCCTAGCGTTTAATCTTTGATGTTAAATTATTCTTGTCTTTCACCAACTCAGACCCCTGCTGGGGCATCATTTGTGTTAAATTAAACAAGGTTTCCTGGTTGAATCCTATGTCTGTAATGTGGATAATGGAGAGTAGTTAATATGAAAAGCATGCCCAACTGAGATCAGGTTTTAGTGTCTTTGTGCAATGATAATAAAAGATGTTGTCTATAGACTCTATGTATTAACATACTCATAATTAGGAAAACAAGAGACAGAAAACATGAAAAATTCATTGTCTTCTCAGTGCAGTGATACTGCACATCTATTTAACACAAATAGGTAGATGTCAAGATGTTGACAAACTAACCAGAAAGAAATGCCACTTCTCAACTCTCCTGTGGATCAGTGGGGAGAGAGCTGGGTATTTGACACCAGTGCATTGTCAGAATTGATGGGGGGAAGATTCCCATATATGTGGGGTGGGAACGGGGCTGTTCTTCAGCTTCACTCCTACAGTTATCTAGGTAAATGGAATGAAGCAAAACACATGCACATAAGCCATAAAGTTTCACTTTAATTTTTATGTATGAAAGTACTATATCATTTTCACCTAATCTTTAATTCCCAGTTTTTCTGCCTTTTTTATTTAACATGTGACATGTTAATAATTGGAAAATAAACATTTTTATGTTTTTGAAACACTGCTGAATTATTTCCATGATTTTGAATATATTCTCTGTCACATAAATGGAAATGTATGAAGTTTTAAGTATCTTGAAATACCTAAATTCCACAGTAAGTAATCATATTGTTGAGTACCTCTATGTCTGATCTTTATAGATTTTCTTTAATACATTATTTTACTTAATCCTCACAATAACCTTAGAAATTGTATGTTAGTATTTCTGTTTTAAAATTTCATCATATAGGCTTGGAAGAATTTAAGTAACATCAGAATTACTCTTAACTATAAAGAAAATACCTTTCAGAATTTCTATTTTGTCTGTTATCTTACATTGTGGCATTGTTAATTGAGTGACTGTGACCAGGTAGCACCTTTTAAGAGTGACATTCTCCATGTCCATCAGAAGAAAGATGTCACTTGTTCCAAGAACTCATTAGTAGGTCCCACTTTAGAAAATGCATTCCAAGACTTCATTTCTGCTGTCTCTGAACCTGGCTGCCTCTTCTGGTTCTTGAGTTTCTACTTGTGAAAATTATTTTTAAAGTAGCCATTATTTATTGAAGAATTTCCATACTAAGTCTCATATTAAGCAACTTAAATTACATGTTCTTATTAATTTTTACTATGTAGAAGTGTGTATAATGATTGAATTTTACAGACAAAAACATTAGATCATGAAGAAACAAAATGTTTTGACCGAGTTTGCAAAGCCAGTTAATATAGCTGTTATGGTTTGTGTCTAAATGTCCACCTAAAGCCTGATGCAGGCACAGACAAGGCTTTTTTAGAGATGACTGAATCTAGAGTGTGGGACTGAGTCATGGTTCAATGCTAGGATTAAGGGTTCTATGATTAATGGTGAGTAATTATTAATCAGTTCACTGATTTAATTGGCACTGCCCTACCTCTGGTAGCCTGAATATTTTATAAGGGACAGAAAGAGGCTCATCTGTCCTTTATTGCTTTGCTGCCTTCTGCCTACCCTGAACTATTCTTTGCAAAGCCACACTTGCCTTGGAGTCTGCTCATTATGTACTGAAACCTGTACAGATTGTGAGCTAAATAAACCTTTTCCCCTTTAATGTTGGACATTGAGTATTTTGTCTCAGCAGTGAGAAAAGTAACTAAGACAGAATTTTGCACGGAGGCTACCAAATTCAAACCATATGCTCTTGATCCCAAAGAATATAAATTTTATTTTCTTCTGGTCTCTAATGCAACATATATCATTTTTAATGCCTACTTGTACAACTGTATCCCTGCCTTTTCCCCTATAGTTAATGTGACCTTATGTTCTCCTTTTCCAAAACATCTTAATTCTTCTCTTCTATCTAGTTGGTCCCTCTCTCATTCCCAACAGTGGTCAAGGATGGAGAATAAATTAAATGGTCAGCCTTCTCCAAAACAGTAAGTTGCATGCTAGAATTGCATGCTAATATCTAATTGTAAGCCATTCTTACATCTGTGCTCCATTTCTGTTTATGTTCTTCGTGATTTCTTTGATATGTGAGAAGAAGAGAGATTCTATTCATACTCATACTACATTCCTAAAATTCTATCAGTAACAAATTCAGCATCCACAACTAGTTTTAATAGCAGCCAAAATGAGGAGTATGATTCACCTTACTTCCCCTAAAATCACTCTGGAAGTGTTCTCAAGCACTTGGTCTTGACAACCAGGTCTTTATTAAAATTTAGTTTAAAGATCATTATCTGAAAAAAGTAGGTTTGAGACTTAATTAAAATAGAAATATGCAGATTCATCAGAGATAAAGAAAATGCATTTCTAAAGCTGTGCATGAATATTAAAAAGTAAGTCAAGTTATAACCAGTATTCTGATGACATTCTTCAATTAATATAACAGTTTTTCTAAAAGTATGGTGTTTTAAGTTTTGTCAAAAATTTGCTTTCTGTAAAAGCATTTTATTGGGAAATTTTGAATCTCATAATCTATTATGAATGTTGTCAGTGTCCAATAGATATATATATGTATGATGTTCAGTTTCCAGAATGGGAACCATTTGGTCCACTCCAAAATTACCTTAATACATGAAAGAAAATCCATAAATCTATCTTTTATGTAAGCTGACTGATATTTAAATTCATTGCAAAATTTACTGAGTAGCAAAAGAAAAAAGAGTAATGGTCAAGAAAATACAAGTACACACTTAAAACTAATATATATTGAGGAGTCCTCTAAGAATGTCTGATTCCTGAAGAATATTTTAATTGAACCAATTTCATGGGATACAGAGTCAAAAATTCCAGGTGTTCAGAAACAGATAAAACTGAATACTATAATTTTAACTTGGTGCCACAAAACTGAATTAAATTTCCAGAATATTCTCCTCACCTGTTTTGCAGTGAATTTTTCTCCTAAGTATACAAGTAAAAGGTCCTGCTATTTTCTTTTTAATTGCTATAGTTCCATAGTCCTAGGAATTTGGGAATCAGTTTGGGACTAAGAATCATGCCAGGAAGATAAATTACATTCATATGTCAGATATTGCCTCACAATGCTATCTAGCTCAGCAGGCTATAATGAGCCCCCACTCACCAGGCCAAGCTCCAGCCAAAAAAATAAATATATATATAAATAAAAGAACACCTACTGTTTCTCCATCAAGGGCATCTCTCTCAGAGGGCAAACAAAAGCAACAGAGGGAGGCCAACCATATCCATGCAGTAGCACAGGTTGCTATGCAACCCTCCACGCAAGTTGGGCAGCAACAGATGGACACTTTGAATAGAATTAATGCTCCTCTGACCCATGTTTTAAATAGTGCCCAAACCTACTGCCTGATGAATTCTATTAACTATAGGCATACTTACACATATAAAATATAGCATCATAAGTGACATCGTTATTACCCTCTTTACTAAAATAAAGTCATAAATCTATTGCAAAATTTGAGACTGATAATATTCAATATGCTATTTCTCTTTTTTTCTCTTTTTCTTGATAAATGAATCACTGATGTCTCATAACCTTCGGCTACATATTTCCTTATAGCTCCGCTCTGATTTTATATGCAAACCTGCAATGCCTGTTCTGAGTTTCAGCTTTGGTTTTACACAGAGATCAGCTTCTTTCTAGCCATTGTCATCTGTGGGCTCTGGGCATTGTGCAAGAGACCTCTTTTCATTGTAACTTTAAGAAAGAACATAACACGGAATAAATATTTTATATACCTTCATGGGGATGATGTTGTGACCATGTTCCTGATTGAACAATCAATCTAAAGTCTATGCCCAGAGCCCCAAAAGTTCTTTGTCTGTTTGCCTCTGTCCAGGCCAAGTTTAAGCTACTTTTCATCACTATGGACTTCAAAAGAATCAGTACGCCCTCAAGGATTGTAAAGATAAGATCCTCTCTTTGGTCTCACATTTGATGTATCACGTGACTTAGATTGTTAGGCCCTAAAATAGAGAAGCATCAGTTATTTCTTTTAAAAAAAGTTAGCAGTACATTATATAATGTTGGTAACTGCAAGCAGTGATAAAATTTTAATGGAATATAGATATAGATATATAGATATAGATATAGATATCTCATAGAGTAGTATAGAAAACAAAGCATTGGCCCACAGAAAGATCCTAGAGAAAGAGCATTTGTGTTGCCTCTGTACCTAAATAGCCTTATAATCTTAAAAAAACATTCCTTTATTTCTCTTGATGCCAATGTGCTCCCATACAAACTGCAGAGGTTTGAGTTAGTTTCTTTAAGATATTCTTTAACTTTCTCATTCTATAACCAAAAATAAAATGCATAACAGTTTAGCTTCTAGCTGAGCACAGAAATGTCACTAATTTTCAAAGCCTAATATCCACATCATCATAAAAATCTTTTTTAAGATTGAAAATATAGAGGAGACTGACATGCTCTTGGCCTCTAGGACATTTACTATTCTGAGACTCTTTCTTTGGTCCTGTGCCTCCACTCCTTGCCTCTATTCCTGCCTTATATCCAGACCCAGAAAAAGTGCCTGCCCATTGATTCTGTGACTATTGCAAAGGTTTATATTCCACACTGTGGTCTCTTGCCAGAGCCATCCTTCTGCAGAGGGGGCCATTGCACATGTGCCTACAGTTTCTAAAGTGGTGCTGCTTCTCTGTCAGGCTTCCTGCTGCTGCCCAGTGTGTCTTTGTTTTGGAAATATGAGCTTGGTTTTCCACCACTGCGTGCACAGGTTTGTGGTCTCCTTGCTGGGAAGCATCACTTATACTGCATATGCATGCACTTACATACATGCTCCCATATGTACTCATAGAGAAATACTTGCTTGGTTTTGTTTGCTCATTCTCCCACCTCTCCTGGAGGCCCTGGGGTGGGAAATGCAGCACCTTGAATTATTTTACTATCTTTGGGAAGGTTTACTGTTAACAACTTTATGGTCTCTTACCAATTCACCACCATCTGAAGTAGTAATGGGGAAATACGTAATTGCAGGTACAAATGGTACCTGTTTTTATAGTCCCATGTTCTTTGTGGTAGAAAAAGAGATTTGATTTAGTCCTAATATATTTATCATAGAATGTTTCATTGACATCCCAGGATATATATGTCAATGAAACATTCTATGATAAATATATTAGGACTAAATCAAATCTCTTTTTCCACCACAAATTACATGGGACTACAAAATACATATATATTCCTTATTTGTTTCAGTATATAAAAATATTTTATTTTGTTATTTATTTTAGAGACTGCCTCATCTACTATAACAAATCTTTGCTTGATAGTTTGTGTTTAATGGAATATGAAGACTATTAGTATTAAACAAATTCTAAAGGCTGAAATGCATCAAGATGCTGTATCCCATGTGTGATTTTTTAAATCTGCAGAGGATGCCAAAATTTAGCTCTTTATGATTTAAAAGTTAAAATTCTGAGAATGATGCTCAGAAATGGTAATAAAGATAAGGTTAAAAACATCATGCAACCATGTTTTAAGACCATTTTCTTCAAATTGAAATGACTGCCCTTTATTTTTTGAGATGGAAGTTCCCTTTTATGTAAATTTTAATTTGATATAAAGGATAATTACTGCTTTGTAACTTTTCAGAGATTTAAGAGCTTTTAAGTTTCTTCCAAGATCATTATTAATTTTTATTAGTAAGACGTTTGTCTTAGGGTTAGTGCTAACCTGCATTAGGAATTTTAGCCCAAATTTTCTTATGACTGTAGTATTTTCATAGAGTTTCCCAAAGGTAGCTTATAACCTCTCTTTTTCATTCTAGGAAACTATCATTTAACAACACACAGGAAAATAAACATTGCTTTAAAATAATCATTATGCTTAAATTGCTTTGGTAAATTTCCCTTAACTATTCTAAAATTCTAAAATACATACATCTTTAGATAAAACAGTACCTCAGGAAAAAGGGTCTACAAGTTAAAATAATCAGTGAAGAATTAAATCTCCCTTTTTACCAACTTGTTTCAATCTTAAGAGCAAAAAAAATTGAAATATTTATCAAATTCACTGAACTGCATTTTCAACATCTCCTGTAATTTGCATGTTCATTTGATTTATAGGCTATGCTACTTGCTAGAGCCTCTGGGTAAGCCTAATGAATTTTTAGGATGGCTCTGGACTTAAAGATTTGCCATCAGGTTGTTATATAAGGAATGAATCAAAATATAATCTTTCACAGATAGCAATTGAGTATTGTTGGCAATTTGGTTGGAGCATGATTGAGAAAGCAGTCATTTCACTTTTGATCAGAAATAAAGTAGAAAAGTCCAAATGCCAGTGAGTCTCTGAAATCCTCTGGAACTTTCTATGTTCTTTAGAACCTTAGCTTCTTTAGCAATAAGAGCTTTCAAAACCCTCTTTCACCACCTCAGATTCTCCTTTGAGATTTGCCAAACTCTTGGGCCAACTTCAGTACTACATAGTATGACATAGTTCCCACTCCAGAGACTTAGTGCTTCTTTAGACTTTGTTTACCTCACACTTTACCCAAGAGAAGTTTTTCAATATATGCATGTTAATTTAAGTGGAAGAAAATTCCATATTATAGGGTTTGTTATCATTCTTTAAACCACTATAAAATAATGGACCATAACTTACAAGTTTTATTCATGTCTAAGGTGCCAGAATGTTTAATGAAAATAATTTAAAATGTTTAAGTTAAAAGACCCTAGGAAATTTTTTCTCTTAAAAGACTTTTAAAAATTAGGCATCCATTTTATCTATTGCATCTCCAGTCCGGTCCAGACAGGTAAACTAGATTTAACCAAGAAACTTTAGCTTTCTTTGTTCTGTTGATTCCATCAGGCACAAACTTAGGTCCTACTTATTTTGAGGAGTATTCAACTACTGAAGAATACAACACCTTCCATACCAGAAGCTGTTGCATCCCACTGTTCCTGTGTTACAGTCCATATTAGGAGTGTTGTAACAACCAAGCTTCTGATCAATTCATAATGCTTCCTCTTTTATAACAGTGGAGAAGCAAAGTTAAATTTGGAAGTGATCAGAAATTCCTAATTTGTATTGTTATAGGAGGAAGTAGCTATAATAGAAGAGTAAAATGTTGAGCTTAATCTTTCAAACTTTTACATGCTAATGACTGTATTTTCTTAAAGTTCAGTTGCTTTAGCTTTATGTATATTAATGTATTAGTAAGCTTACTGCTTAGCACCAGATATTGATAAATAGTATTGGCTTCCATCTTCTTTTTCTGAAGTCCCTTCCTCATTTGCCCCTGAAGAACGTTTACCTTCCTTAAAATCTATACATTTCCGATTATTTTCTATAAACTCTTAAGAACACTAGTTCTAGGATATGGTCTACAATAAAAGAGGGGATTAGTAGAGTCAGATATCTTTAGTAAACACTGTGTACTATATTCCATCTCAAGATTTGCATATTAGTGTACTAAAGGCTTTAATGAAGTCCATGGTGACAATATGGTTCATTACATAATTTAATCAATGTCTTTATATATCTTCTTTTAAAAACCTGTTAATTGCTGGTAAATGGAGTTCCTTGAATCACATTTTGGAAGGCAGTATGGAAGTGCTTGAATTGGAAGTTGCATTGACTTTAATATTATTCAGAAATTATTAAATTATGAACCCTAGACCAAAGATACCTGAGAACTTATTAAACATGCAAATTATCAGCTTGTCTTCCATCAGAAATTCTTTAGGAAGGTCCTAGTAAACTGTGTTTAAAATGAAACTCCAGTTATTTTTTCACATGCATGCTCATTCCACTGGCCTAATTCCACTAACTTTGCTTTACTCAATCCTTCACTTTTTTTTTCTTTGTTAATGGAATAAGCCAGAGACACAGAAAAGTATATTTTAAAATAGATTATACTGCCTACTACATAAGAACTGTCAAGTGTCATTAACATAATTGAAATTAATTTTTAAAATGTTAATATATTGGCTCTTGTTTTCAAACAATAACAAGGATGAAAGAGCAAGCCTGGAATCAAGGACAGGTAAGGTATCAATCTCATCTTCACTTCTCATGTCTGCTTTACCCTGCAGAACAGCTTCAAATTCACTTAATCAGCTTTCCTCTTGCTTATGCAGGGATCAGTCCTATGAGCCCAGCTTGTCAGATGGGGACTGGGTTAAAAAGCAGGGAGGAGGAGAGACTTTTCTGTATACAAGGCATTGTTAATTTTCCTGGTTAATTTGTCTGGTTTTGAAGGCCTGTAATTCCTTCATTGCTCTGTTATGATAAGTTTTATACTGCTTTGTTTTGTATGAATTCATTGTGTATGAAGATATAGACAACTATTTAGAAGAAAACAAGAGACATTGTGGTAGCCACTGTAGATCTCTTTTTGTCTTGCTTTGAAATCTGTGTCACTTACATTGTTTTCTTCTGATCTGCTATGTTCTGTTTTGTTTTATCCTCTTTAAAAAAACACCATCTCTGTATTCAAGGCAGAGGAACACATACATCCTTGCTGAGATTTTAATAGTTTCCGTTTTCTAAAACTATGTTTCATTAGAGACACCTTCTTGTCTAAGAAAACTCAGAGAAATGGCCCACTGGATTCTTGGAATGAAATTTTCCTGGATATTATCTCCTACTGAAGGAAAGAAGTAATACTGAAGAAACAAAAGATAGGACAGGCTTAGTACTACCTGTACCTGTTTGTGTTAACCACCTATAATTCCTATATTTAACTCTTGAAGGAAAGCTATAAATATATTTGCCAGCACAAATTAAAAATAGTGTTTATTAAAGAATTTAAATATCTTATGTGCATTTACTTGTGTTATGGTGGACACACTGTGTAAATTTAAGCAGTTCAGAAGTTTAACTGAGACACTCAGCAGGGAGCCAAGGTTCTTACTTTGTAAATATCCTCATCAAGTGCAAGAGGAGGGCCAGGAGATTTTGTGAGAGCTTAAATCTCTAGCCCAGAGATGGGGACGGGGTTGGGCTGTGCATAATTTAAGGTAGGAAAAGAGGTTGTTCTGCCCCTCTTTATGTTCTGGCTGCTTATGGTGGCTGCTGTCTTGAAGTGGCGCCCTGGTACCATGCCACCTTGCCTTGGAGTCAATTGATTATAGACTGAAACCTCCACAAGAAGTGAACTAATAAATCTGTCCTTTATTTGGGGTGTGGAGTATTTTGTCCCAGCAACAAGAGAAAAGTAACCAAGACAACCTATTCCCTAAGAGAAATGTAAACATTATGTATAGCAAACATGCACTAACAAATAAGAGGAGGATGAGGGAGAGGAGGAGAGGAAGAGGAGGAAGAAAAGAAAGAAGAAGAAGAGAGGGTTTAGAACTGGTAGAAAACTACAAGAAGAGTTTTTATTAGTTTCTTCATTAATGATACATTTGTTTAGCACTGGCTGTGTGCCATAACTATACAGGAAACACAGATTTTTTTCACAAAGTATTCTCATTTTAACTTGTACATTACAGATATAAACAGCTAATTATGAGGCAAATACTTTAAGGACATTGCAAAATTTTCTCAATAAATCACTAATTTGGCTTTAGGTGAAATCGTTTTATCTATTGATTTTGTTCCTACTCACAATAATGGGATTTGGTGGAGAGGCAGACAGATATCAAGCAGGTACTAAACTGTCTGCTTCCTGAAGCTCATCTGTCCCTCTTTCCTATCTCAAATAGGAGAATAAATGGTAATGATGTTCTACAACATTTATTTGCCAACACTAATGAATTTTGACAGAACAATGCTCAACAGAACTTCATCTGTAAAAGAATACTCAAAAAGTGTGGCAGTGACAGCCTGTATAAACTCTACCAGTCTTTCCAGTCTTGTCTACCATGACCTCCCTCCTATCCTGTGCTGCATCTCGTGGACTAGGCCAAGGTACTCAAGTCTGCTCAAACTTGCCATGCTCTTTTGTTTTCTTCCATTTCAGTCACATCTGAAATGTGTTTTCTCATTCTCATCTTCCACCACTATTTCCAAATTGATCTGATGCTGCCACTTAGAAAGTTATGTGGAAGTATGTGGGATACTTTTGGTTCTTACACTGACTAGATGTGTCTAATAACACATACTAAGGAGTCCAAGGATGCTAAAAGTCTTTCAAATCATGAGACCATGTGTCACAATTAGTTTCTTATAACTGAAGCAACTTAACTGACAATAACAACACTGAGAAGCAGTATACGTCTCAGCCCAGAGCCAGCACCCTGTAGTTGTGATTAGCACTAGAGTTACCCAAGCTTAACCCCAGCCATGTCTTTTACTAATTATACTGAGTCAGCTCACCTTCTATAACTTCAATTTTGTTATCTATAAACTGTGTTTAATAATGCAGTTCAGCAATGAGGCAAAAGGTAGCAATGAGAAATTTGAAACATGATTTTTTTTCACAGACAAGAACTATGTTTAACACAGCTTTGGAAGCCAACATCAAACCCCATCTTCCCCAAAGTCCTGCTATTTCACTAGTTTTAGCCAAAATCTTTTAGTTGCAAACTTATTCAAGTTATCTCAGGGGGAAAAAAAAAAGGAAGTTAATTGAAAAGACATTATATTAGTGTAGGACTATGTGTTATAAAGTGACTAATCCAAGTAAAAATGACTTAATGCTATATTAGTTCACAGAATTTACAGTGTATTGTAAAATATGGCTAGCTAATTAAAGTATACAGTGGATAATAAATTCTGTGAGGGTAGGGTTTCTGTTTGTTTTATTTACGGCTGGCTTTGGTTTCATACTTGAAATAGTAATCCCTTGACCAATCCAAACCCTCACCCTGTGGTAACAAAGGTTACTTCAGTGCCACATTTCATATCCTTCTCATATCCACACCAGTCAGTCCTGAGACAGAATGAGTGCTTCTCACACATTACAAGGAAGAAAGTTCTTCTCTCTTTTAGAAACTCTTTTCAGCTCACAAATTTGGGGAATAGTTCTAGATCCACTTCCAAACCAATGACAGAGACTGGGATAGGGATTAGATGTGGGAATTTTGTTTGTTTGGCTTGGTTTTTGCTTAAGCTAATCAGAACACAACCATAAATGTTAGAGATAAATTAGATTTTCCCAGTCATCTGAGAGCAGAAGAATGGTTAGGAAGACCAGGAAAGAAGTGGGATTATGTGGTATCAAACACAACCACTGTGGAACTAGGAGCCATGATTTAGATTTTTCCTAGAAAATTAGTAGTCAGGTAAATGAAAAAATTAAGAAAAATTAGGATAATAACTTCTGTCACACCAAGCCTTGCTCTCAGCTCTGAGAGTGTAAAAAAGACCACTATCCCTAACATGTTAGAGTTAGACTCTCAGTGGAAGAGACACTGAAGCACACAGACAATACTTACAAGCTCACTATAAAAAGTTTATTTGTTTGAAAGTCTATTTTAAATTTCAAAGTGCATACAATCAAGCACTATCAATGTGTGTCAATAGTGAGCAGAATTATATCTGTATCTTTGTATATATGTGTGTGTGTGTGTCTGTGTATGTGTGTGTATATATATACTTATCCATACTAAACATAATATATATATAAACTTTTTTGCAGTCATAAAAACAGTTTATTTTGAACTTTTTTGTTTATTTCATCTTGCAAATCCATGTTTCACCCTCTGAGTAAAGCATTGCACTTTGAAGTACATGAGGCCTTAAAACTGCTGAAAAATAGTGATAGTGGAGAGTTGAATAGAGGCCAGGTCTACATCTCAACCCAAGCTTTGAAAATTTGGGTAAAGAATGGCTTCTGCTTGAGAGAATGAAGAGAAGGTAGGCAGTTTTATGAAAGTCAGGAGAATAAAGAAACCAAAGAATTTACTTTCCATATTTCAAGTGCCACATTAGTCATTATATTTAGTAAATCTTCTCCAAACATGACAGCTCATATTAAACCTTCAGGTGATTATGCTTTATTTTTAAAAATAGATTATACTATTTTTATTCACATGTTTTTGCTTCATTTTTTTACTCAGCTAAAGTACTGTAATTTTTTAGCACATTTAATAATTGTTAGTCATTTAATTAAATGAACCTAAATAAAAGGAGAATGGTAAAATTCTTGTAACAAATATCTGCCATTAATCCCCCAAATATTTTGTCCCTCTAGAAGCCTGGAAAAGAAATTAAATCATTAAGAGTGTTACAGATTCTAGCCCTATTGTGGAACTTCATAGGAAAATATTAATCAAGTAATAAGGAGCAGTAAAGGAAATTCATTATCAAATAAATTTGCTGACATCCAGGAACATTTTTTATGTGTTTATTGAGCATTTTTACTTCTTCTTCTTTTGAGAAGTGCCTGCTTGTTTTGGTTACCCAGTTTTTTTATTGGGTCTTCTATTTTGGGCAGCCTAATATTTTGAGTTCTTTATTTGTTTTAACTGTTGTTAGTTCCCTGTCCAAAGAATTCTTCATAAAATACATTTTTCCATTTTTTAGGTTGTTTCTTTCCTCAGTTGTTTCCTTTGCTGTGTGTAAGTACTTTTTAATTTGCTATAATTCCTTTTGTTGATTCTTGGTATTATTTCTTGTCCCACCAGAGTGCTGTTCAGAAAGTCAGGTGGTACTGTTTAGAAAGTTAGATTAATTCCTATACCTATGTCTTCAAGAGTTTTGCCTACTTTATCTTCTATCAGATTAAGTGCTTCTGTTTTAACATTTAGATCTTTGATCCATTTTGACTTTAGCTTAGTACATGGTGAGATGTATAGGTCTGAAGCAAATCAGCATGTGGATATCCAGTTTTATCATCACCATTTATTAAAGAGGACATCTTTACTCTAGTGTATGTATTTGGGCTCTTTGTCAAAGATCAAACAGACTGGTTGTTTATACTTCTATTCTGTTCCACTTATCCACATGCCTATTTTTGTGTCAATACCATGCTGTTTAATCACTGTAGTTTTATAGTGTAACGTTAAGTTAGGGATTGTGATGTCACCTGTTTTGCTTTTGTTACCCGAGATTGCTTTTACTATTCTGGGTCTAATCTGATTCCATATGAATTGTTGGATTGTTTTCTCTAGATCTGTGAAAAGTGACATTATTGTTTTGAATGGAGTTGCATTTAAACTGTGTATCAGTTTTGGAAGTATAGCTATTTTGATTACAATGATTCTGCCTACCCAGGAACAGGGGCTATATTTCCATTCTCTGAAGTCCTCTTTAATTTCCTCTTTCAGAGTGTTGTAATTTTTATTGTAGAGATCTTTCACTTTGTTTAGGTTAATTCCTAAGTAATTATTTTTGGTCCCGGGGATAGGTATTTAATTTTTTGATGCTATTGTGAATTTCATAATTTATTATCAGTAAGTTCATCGCCAGTATATAAGAATAATATTGATTTTTTTGTGTTAATTCTGTATCCTACTACATTGATGAATTTGATGAATAATTCTAGGAATCTTTTGTTGGAAGTTTTTGGATCTTGTAAGTAAAGGATTATGTCTTCCATAAATAATGATACTTTGATTTTGTTCTTTCTTATACATATCCCAGTTATTTCTTTCTCTTACCTGATTGCTCTGCCTAATGTTTTGAGGATTGTGTTAAACAGAAATAGTGAAAATGGCCATCTTTGTCTTATTTCTGATTTTAGAGGGAAAGCGTTGAGTTTTTCCCCACTAAATATAATGTTGGCAGTAAATTAGTCATAAATGGCTTCTATCTGATTGAGTTAAGGTCTTTCTCTACCTATTTTCTTAAGGAATTTTATCATGAATGGGTTAGGTTAGGTTTTGATAGACATTTTCTGAGACTATTGATATGATCATGCTTTTTTTCTTGCTTCTGTTTACATGACAAATTGCATTTGTAGAGTTGCATATATGGAATCATACATGCATCCTTGGGTTGAAGCTTGCTTTGTCATAGTGTATGATCTTTTTTGATGACTTGTTTCATTCTGTTGCATTATCTTGCTTAAGAATTTTGCATCTATGTTTATTAGAGATATTGACCTATAGTTATCTTTTCTGATTGGATCCTTGTCTAAGAGATGAGGAAAAATGTTAGCTTTGAGTATGATTTTGGAAGCACTTCTTCCCTCTCAATTTCATTAAAGAATTTGAGAAATGTTAGTGTTAGATCTTCCCTTTCTTTTAGAATCCATCATGTCCTAGGTTTTTCTTAGTTGGTAGATTTTTAAAAAATAATTTATCTTTATTACTACTTTAATTTCATTGCCTGTAATTGTATTTTTCAAGATTCTTAAAGTCATTTGGTTCAATTTGGGTAATTCATATGTATCTAGGGATCTATTTCTTTTGATTTCTGCAAATGTTTGGCATATCTGTGAAGTACTAACAATTTTTTTTATATTTTGGCAGTATCTGTTGTTTCATCTTTTTTATTTGCAATTTCATTGATTTGTGTTCTTTCTTTCTTTCATCCTTTCTGGTACAGTTGGCTAAGGGTTTGTCTATTTTGTTTATCCTTTCAAAGAACCAGTTCTCCATCCTGATTCTTTAAGACCTTGAGATGTGTGATTAGGTTACAGTGCTACCTTGGTTCATAAATTTAATTCTTTCTATGATTATGGTCTCAATGCAACTGCAAGCATATATCTGCCACTGTTTTTCAGTTGGGTTCATTTTATTTTCTGATGAGGACAATCTCAGCTATAAACCTACCTCATAGGACTGCTTTCATTATGTGTAATGAGTTCTGGTATGTTGTACAGGCATCATCTTTTAATTCTAGGAACTGTCTTATACCTCCCTTAATTTCTTCTGTGATCCACTGTTTATTCAAGAGTGTGTTAATTTCCATATGTTTGCACAGTTCCTCTGTGTTATCTTTTGCTATTGATTTCTAGTTCCTTGCACTGCAATCTGATAGCAGTCATGGCAAAATTTTGATTCTTTTGCCTTTACTTAGGTATACATTATTAGATAATATGTGGTCTGTTTTGAAGAAAGTACCATATGTTTCTGAAAATATATTCTGTTGCTGTGTGGAACCCTCTCTGTGTGTCTATTAAGTCATTTTTGTCAAAGCTTTGGTTCAGCTCTGCTATTTGCTGGTTTTTTGCTTAGTTCATCTGTCCATTTGTGGTCGTGAGGTATCATAATTTTATTGATGTTCATCTAATCTTTTATGCCTATTAGTGTTTGTTTTATGAAATTGGGTGCACTATTATTTTGTTCATAGATGTTCTATAACTGTTATCTATTCATTTTGAATAGTTCCATTAATCAAAATTTGATGTTCTTTTTTGTCTCTTTTGATCAACTTTGGCTTGATGTCCACTTTATCTGACAGTAGGATAACTACTCCTGCTTGTTTTGGGGTTTTCATTTCATGAAATATTATTTTCTATCCTTTGATATTTAGTCTATGAATTTCTTTTTGTGCTAAATATGTCTTGTATACAGCATATTGTTTATGTTTCTTGATCTATTCTGCTAATCTTTGTGTTTTGATAGGTAAATTGATAGTTATAATTTATAAGTCTTAATTTATTCCTGTCATTACATTATTTTCCTTTTGTTTTTTTGGTTTCTTTTTCTTCTACTTAATCACTAGCCCTCCCTGATGCATTCATTTTATTGGGCATTTTGGTATTGTCACTTTTACATTCTCCTTCCAGTATATTCTCAAGAAATTTTGGGTTGTTGGTCTGATATTCATGAATTTCTTTAGAATCTCTTTATCATGGAAATATCTTATTTCTCCATCAATTTTGAGAGATAATTTTGTAGAATATAAAAGTCTGAGTAGGAAGTTGTTTTCTTTTAGAGCTTGAAATGCTTCAATCCAAGCTCTTCTTGCCTTATAGGTTTGTGTTGGGAAGTCTGTTATAATTGTGATTACTTTTCCTTTATGATTCATTTGTAGCTTTTCTCTAGTAGGCTTTATAATTCTGTGCTTATGTAGGATGTCTTGTATTTTAACTAGGTTGTGAAATGGAGTATTTTTTGTTCTGATCATGACTATTTAGAGTTTTATATGCCTTACTTATCCCTATGTCAAATTTTTTACACATCTGGAAAGGTTTCTGCTATCACTTGTGCAAACAGAGTTTTTATGCCTTTTGTGCTGAATTCTGAATTCTCATTAATTCCAGTTATTCTGACATTAGTTTTTAAGTCATATAGCAGATATTGGATCTTTTTTCATGTTTTATTGTGTTTTTAAGGTATTTCTCATTAATTAATCAGTGACCGTAGTCCTGACTTCTAAATCTGACACTGTTTTCACAATGGTCTCTTCTGCAGCCCATGTTTTCAATCATATTTTTAATCACCTAGATCTATGCTTCAAATTTCTTTATAGTCTTGTTTTTGCTGTGCTGGATACTCATATTTTGCATCTCTTCCTTTGGCTCCACTAGATTTTTATTAGTGTCTTCTCTATAGTTTTTGATTATTTGTTTCATTAGGGATCACTATCTGATTAGTTATTTCTTCTTTAAATTTACGAAGCACCTTATGGAAATCTTTTGTCTCCATTGATACTGTTGTACCTCCCATTTAGACGTTTCTTCTGTGTGGCTTGTAATTTCCTACCTCCTTGATTCACGCTGAACTGGTTTTTGGGAGTTGGGAGTTTCTGAGGTATTTTTGTTGTCTTGTCTTTTCATGTTTCTATTTTTTTTTTATTTGTTTTGTGAAGAAGCTTGTGACTTCTTTGGTCCAGCACCTAGTTCTTCAGGAGTGAGTCCTAGTATCATTTATGACTCCCAGGCAATTAAGATATTGGTGTGCAGAGAAAACCAATTAACAGCAAAAATAATGGGATCAAGTATCAACTGAATATTGAAAACCCCCAAGAATCACCCACAAACTGCTCTCAACCAGAGCAGAGAGGCTCATGATTTTAGTGAAGACACTCAGGACACACAGATACTGATGTATAGTAATTCAGACCACTAATTTCTGTCAGATGTAGTCAGTAGTGCAACATCTTAAGCATATCACCAGACTAAATACCATCTCTTTCAGATCATCTTGGTTTATAGATTATTCCTACCAAACTTGGCCTCTCACTGCAGAATGCAGGCCCCATGATCTTCACGGCCAAGTCCTAGCCACCTAGGGGATTCCAGGTGATTCATGTTTAGTTCTCTTCATTTATAAACCTATCTCCCTAAGTTGTCGCTCACCTGGTCTCTGTGGTAGGGTAATACTTCAGTCTTGAAATGAAACTCTCCTCCTGGGTGTTGGTCTCATCTTCAGTCAGGTCAGTCTTTTGGATGTCACCTCTGTCATCTCATACTGAGGAGAACCCAGGAGCACAGGTAGCTAAGATTTGGTAACTTGGCTGCTCTTCTCTTGCCTTCTACATGGGTCACCTAAAGCCTGGGGCTGGTGTAGGCTGGCATAAGCATTGGCAGGGGAAGGGATTTATTCCATCCCTGCTTCCTGTGTTGGTTATATGAAGCCTGGTGCCATAAATTGCAAGAAAGCTCTATGTATCTCTTACTACTTCTAGATACTGATTGTATATTTGAAATAAAACATTTGTGTTTTATTTGAGAAAACAGTAATTAAAAACATCTATATAATTTGGCATCAGAGTTACATTCAGCCTTTTGCTCTGGTATTTATAAATTTGCAAAAATTAATACTTACTTGCTTCATTCTTGTATGGATATAAAATATTTGGCATACATTAATTCAATAAATGTTTTGACATCTCATTGTAGTGATAACAGACAAACAAGATGTGAAGAGAAGATCGATCGTTGGGAATGCCATTTTTGAAGAATGATTAACTAAAAATGCCTACATCATAGACCTAAGTGTAGAGTAGAATTTTATTTTTCCCACAAAAGAAATACCCTGCCATTGTTTAGTGACCTCAGTATTTTACATCATTTTGACTAGTTTAAATTCTTTTCACTTTGCCACACATTAATTTTTTCAAATTATTTGGGACTGATTTCTAGAGCAACCTTTGAATGATATAATTCAGACACTGTCTTTTATTCAGCAATTTTGTTTATAATGCCAAATAATAGGACTCTATTGTATTCAAATTATTCCCTTCTCATTAAAATATAAAAAGTATAATATAAATATATATTTATCTGAGAGTTATAATCAGCTGTATTATTTCTATTTGCATTGATTTGATCAGCTTATTGATGTCTTTTGCCTGAGAGTTCTCCTTTGTGAATATTTGATGATTACTTACTGGAATTGTCCTTAGTAGTTGGTGAAAATACCAGATTCTACAAATTTCATTCCTCTCTTTGAGGTTAACAAAGACAAAGGACATGTTATTATATGGAGCTTGAATTCCTTTTCTCCCTATAGTATAAAAGATGATAGCAATATAGATAGTTTAATTAAATTTATTAGGTTAATGAAAAAATGATTGCCATGAAATACACATATATATTAAGATGTGCATTAACCTTATTTTCCTTTGTAGTAGACCTCCAGAGGGCCAGGGCTAGGATATTCCAATTTTAGGAAAGCTATGGATCAGACCAGTGATGGTGAACCTTTTAGAGACTTGAGTGCACAAACTGCAACCCAAAACCCACTTATTTATTGCATAGTGAAAACACTGCAATTAAAGCTGATACTGAGATTTCAGCTTAGAAAAAAATTCATATACTTGGCTCACTTATAGACAGAGAGGGCTTTGCATGCCTGCTGTGGTATGCTCGTCAGGGATTTCCCACCACTGGACTAGACCAAGAGAACTTTGTGCTCTTAATGATAAAATTATGGTCTTTTACTGTCATCCAAGGTCACACATCTGGAAATTTAAGGAAGCTACTAATGGTAAAGTCTTATCTTCTCTGGTAAGTAACCTTCTTCTCTGGGATACTTTTCCCCCTTGTATCCCAGGCTCCAAAGCTTCCTGTGTGGAGAATATTCTAATAAAACGAGACACCAAAGTTCTAGAATTTGGGTGTGTTGTTTCACTTCAAGGAATTTTCATTTAAAAATAGGTCTGTGAGAGACAGCAGTGGTGAAATAAGCTAATAAATTAGTAATGGTATAATTTACAATGTTTAGAGTCAGTTTTGTATTTTAACTCACTCCTGCTAGACAAGAATCTAATTAAAAACTTTTGCATATCCTTTCATTCTTCTCTACAAGGTCTATTTAAGACTATCTGTATAATATATTTAAGTGTACTTCCTATTGTTAAATGGTTTCTTTATTATACATAAATTTCTTATATTTATGTACCTTGCCATAGGATCATCTATAGAATTCTGTATAGAATGTGTATATACTCATTATCTGCTCAATAAATATTGGGGAAAAGAAATCAAATAAATATCAATTGCCCTAAAGCTGCCCATGCTCCCTAGGCAGCAGATATGGGCCAATTAGCTACAGTTCATCAATGCAACTGTATAATGGTTACAGCTAATATTTGGTGGAGCTG
Organism: Hydrochoerus hydrochaeris; assembly: GCA_004027455.1. NCBI lineage: Eukaryota > Metazoa > Chordata > Mammalia > Rodentia > Hydrochaeridae > Hydrochoerus > Hydrochoerus hydrochaeris. The sequence goes on along the minus strand of PVLA01000319.1, from coordinate 554,533 downwards.
AGTTGATCACACAATTATTTAATCAATGGCACATCCATTTATTTTTTATTGTACTCCTACTACATGTTGGTTGATGGAAATATGTAAGCACATTGATTTCTCTGGTCACAAGGAACACAGAATAGTAGTGATTCTACACTGAATGGGTACTGATAGATTTGACCAAATGGTTACTCCAGGTCATTAGAGAATAGTTTATTTATTATTTAAATATAACAAAATATACTCTGCCAAACCACACATATGCCAAGGAAATAATGTTATTATCAGTGAAGAAGGGGAACTATGAAATTAGTTACACAATAATTTCCTTTCCTAAAATTTGTCTTTGTAAAAGTATTGAATTTTACTCATTCATTCATGCAACAAAAGCAACTCAGTATGTTTTGGATGTTTATTCTAAGGACTAATATACAGAAAAGGAAAAACAAAGGAAAAAATGAAAGACGTTTGAAATGAGTAAGCTTGGAAAGTATAGAGTATCCACATACAATCAAATAACTATCAAATGAAGATGATTAAGAATTTGCATTTTTGGTAATATAAATATCTTTCTGTATGTCTTACTTTTCTCCCATGCTGGGACAAAATAATTGACCTTCAAAATTAGGGAAAGAAAGGTGTATTTAGTTTACAGTTTTGAAGGTTTCAGTACATACTCAGCTGGTTCCAAGGCAGAGTGTCATGGCTAAGGGTAGCATGTATGACAGCTGTAAGTGACAAGAGCTAACATGGCAAAAGGGAAAAGTGCACCCCTTCTCTTTCTTATGTTGTATGCCCTCTACCTGCCCCTGGGTAGGTGTACCATTCACACTGCCAATCCCAGCACTAGACAATGAACCAATCATAAATGCTAGACTCAGCCATCCTCAAAGGCCCGCCACATGAGGCTTTGAGGGGGACATTTAAACAAATCATAACACTGGATTTCTTTAAGCAAAAGAGAGAGAGAGAGAGAGAGAGAGAGAGAGAGAGAGAGAGAAGAAAAGAAAAGAAAAGAGAAGAAAGAAAAGAAAAGAAAAGAAAAGAAGAAAGAAAAGAAAAGAAAAGAAAAGAAAAGAAAAGAAAAGAAAAGAAAATTAGCTAGGATTCACCCTTAGTATTTTTTTCTTTTACATATATGAAACACAACCTATACTTTTTTGAACAAATTGTAAGTTAGTGAAAAATTATTTTAGAACACATCTAAGATAACGTAAAACATAATTTTCATGAAAGTCATTGTATCTATTCAAACAAGAAACTCAACCTTTTTCAACAAACAGAAAGTAAATTTAGTAAATTGACTAAAATCTGGTAAGTTGCTACACTTGATTTATTCATTTATTTGAATGTTTATTATTTTATTTGGCCTTGTTTGTCTAAATAATTTCCCATATTTATAGATACAGAAACTTTTCAGGTTCTTTGTTTCACTTTTTGATGGAAATAAATCAAACATTATTAGGTCAAAGGTGTTTAATATGAAAAGTTAAAATTTCTCTAAATGTCAATTTTTAATCTTTCATGTTAATTTTTGAACACAAGTAATTACAGAAATTATCAGTGTACATTGTCTGATTTTTAAATCTAGGAGTCTCAGTGATTTCTGTTCTGTCAAACTGACTTTCATTTACAGCGTCATTTCCTTTTAATGACATTTTCAAAATAAAGGGAGTTGCTTCTCTTGTTAGTGTATCTAGTGATTTATCCAATGACCTGGTTTCCATTTCATCTATGCTGTTGCAATATGGCATATAATAAACAACAAGATTGAAGTTCTTCATTCTAGGGTTGAACCCTCCTAATTTGTCAAATCTGTTATTTGACCAAGTAGAATTGCCAGCTTTTATCTCAATTTCTTGACTGCTGCTTAAGAGGATTAGAGAGGCCTTGGTCAGCTTCACCAGGGTGGCTAACAGTAAAAGGCACCACTGCAGCTCAGATCCGAAAATCAATAGAGCGCAGCTCATGGAGACTGATCAGCTGAGCCTCATTTGCCCTGTGGACAGCCTAATGCTGGGCTTCTCTAGTTACACAAACCAAATCAGACAGGGACCAGAAGCTACTTTCTTCCTTCTAAATCCAAATACTAGGCAGGGCACAGAATAACACGAACATGACTATGAAGAAAATAAATTCTAAAAAGTTGTTCTTTGTGTTCAAAGAAATACTATGGTTTATCATTCTACTCAAAGTTCAAGTTCTCTGAGGATACAGTTTGTAATTTTAGAGTACACTCAGAACTCCTAATTATCACCTTTTTTGATTATTTTCCCCTTTGGATTTAGTAAGTAAATTTACAATTACAAACCACCCTAAGTAAACCTTCCATATACATCCCTCCAAGGAAAAGCATAAAGAAAAAGTAATTATAAAGCCTGTTTCGATTTTTGTTCTACAAAAAAATAGATTTGTTTATTCTGGGTTTTTTTCCTGATACAACAGATTTTCTTTCCTCTGTTTACCTGTAGTTGACTGAAGTATGATAATGGTCACTATTCCTATATATTTTAGGTGTAAGGAGAAAAGAAATAATTTTGCTCTATTTTGTAGGTGTTTGTTCAAGGTAAGACATAGTCACATATTCCTTTAAATGTAGAGATTTTTATCTGCTAAGGAATCTTATTCTTTTTAATGGTCTAAGTAAGTGGATCTGGTGTTAAACTATTTATCTCAGAAGTTATGCGACATAAGTGCCAGAATGACTCAAGAAGCTAATAAGGTTTTTGACAAAAGAGATCTCATCAACTCTCCACAATTGGGCAGGATTTTCTGAGGAGAAAGGCCCCAAAGAAAAACAGTAGCTTATATGATAGAATCAGACAGTTCTAGAGATTTACAAACCATGTTTTGCAACCTTCTAATTACCAATCAGAAAACACAAACTCCAAAAGTTGCGGAAACTGACCTGGGGCACAATCCAATTGAAATTCTTAAACTTAAGAATAAGCATAAGAAACTTACTGGGCATGGTGGTGCACTAGCAAGATGGCACAGGAGTGGTAGAGCATTTGCAAAGCGATGGGTTCAACAGTTCTGAAAATAAAACAAAACAAAACAAAAAAGTGAGGATCTTGAAATTAAAGATTTTAAATGGCATTACAAGTGTACAAAATTTAAATCACAGAAATCTTCATGTGATTGTAAATATCATTAGGATAGTCTTATCAACTATCCTAAATGAGGTGTTACAATTAATTTTTAAAATGCTTTTCTTGGTGAAACATTCTGAATAAAGTTTTAAGCACATAATAAACAAAGCAGGAAAATAGATTTCGTAAACAAGACTTAATTTCCAGTGTAGGTAGCTTGTTTTATTTGTCTACCAGAACTTACCTTTTAATGCATCAGATGTCTTCATCGGCCTGAGAGAAGACATTCTCAAGGTGTTCTCTCATTGAAAGGCAAAACTGAAACTAATGCTATCTTAAAAGGAGGTGTTCCTGTACTAGGAAATATATCCTATTGTGTCTACCACTTTATAAAATGAAATTTTCTGAAACTTCAGTTATTTGTCTTTTGTCACTATAAAAGCACTTTGCAGTAAAATAACTTAGTAACAAGTGAAATTTGGGAAAAGTCAACAGTTTCACTAAAACTGACTCATTGATATTAGCGAGAGCCATAAAATAGCTATTAAAACCTGAAGCATCAGAGAATAAAATCTTTATTGTAATAGAGGAAGCAGCAACATTACTTATAAGCATCATTTCCACGGCAAAAGATTAGTTCATTCAATAAGAATCTTGTAACATGCACAAGCACGAGTGCAATAAACTTTATGGAATGGCTCGTAGGATTAGACTAATTAAAGATAATCTAATTTGGACAATTTTATTTTCTGGAAAAGAAATGTAATGTCGTCCTCTGGGAAGACACAATGTTTAGTCTCCAGGGATGTGCTGAAAAAACCCTCACAAGATTTGTGCAATAATAAGAATTAGGGTTCATCCAAAGACAGTCTTAGATCTACCCATTGCCTCTCAAAAGATCCACCACATAGACTGTTAAGCCCCATAATTATCTCCCCTATTTGTGACAAGCGTGAGCTAATCAGTCTCTGAGGGAATTTTCCAGCAGATTCTGAGGAGAGTGTGTGTGAGCTTCACAGTGCTCATCAAGCTATTTTGTACGCAGTATCGCAAGGAGCTGACCAAAGTTCATTATTCTCATCTAGACCGGAATTAATTCAAATTAAGAAAAATAGGCGTTTTTAAGACGGCAAGTGCTTATGATTTAGAACAAAGAGTCTTCACTATTTTTATAACAGCAACATAGGTTCTAGCTGCCTATAATCCCATATTAAAAGATTAGAAAAAACATCTGAAGAAATCAGAGAGTGTCTAATTGAGGTTCTTGCCTTTAATCCTGCGAGTCGACTCCCTCTTGGATATCAAGATCTGTCAGGGCCGAGTCAGGGGAATTCTGTAAGGAAAAAGCAACCACAACGAACATAACATATTCTTTCCTACTTAAGAAATAAAAAGGGAAAAACACAGTTGGTGATATCAAAACATAAGCCAATATAAAATTAGGGGAGGCCCCCAAAGTGAATTTGTAAATATAAGCCAGTAAAAGTAAAGAAATAAGCTTGGCATTGCTCTTTTATAATGTTTACATCATTGTACAATACAGTGCATAAACAAAAAAAGCATATGAAGGATTAAATAATAAAAGGTAATAAAAGGACATAAAAGTAGGATCCAGACTAGCAAAGAATTAATAAAGTATTTGTTTAATGGACATATTTTACTTGTATATTGATTCTTAAAGTATTTATCAGATTGTTTTATGTCATTTCTTTTAGTAGTCCTGGAAAATTGTATGTTATGAGCACTTTGTATCAATCAACTAGTATTATTGTATAGTAAAATTTTTCTGTACACATAGTAAATATGTTATTGTGTATTATGTAATTGACAAACTTCTTTTGTTGAAAATCAGTATTTCATGCTTTTTTACCGACAGAAAAATTAGCTTAGAGTTCTTGTGCAAAAAGTTAAATTAGCATGAGAGATAATGGAGTTTATTTTTTTTTTAAGGAATACAAAATCTTTTATAAAATAATAAAGAAATCGGTAAAGAAGAAGGAAACAGAGAAAGAAAATAGTTTACTAAATTAACATGTACTTTGAAATAATATCACATTTTAATCACAAAGCAGAATCTTTTTTCCCTCACTAATTGCTTAGAAATTGATATAAAATGTGAATATGCATAGATTATATCTAATAAAATATATATTTGTAAGTATATACATATAGTAAACATATTTCTCTTGTCTATTATGCATTAATACTTTAAAAGGGTTAATTTGCTGCATAGTAAAAAGTTTTACTTTATTTCCATCATAAATGAACTCATACAGAAAAGATCATATTTTAATAGGCAATTTAATATTTTATTACCCATCTTTCAGAAAGAGATGCCTCTTTTGTAGTAAACTGGATTTTGAAGGAAGACAAAAGTCATCTGGAATCATTCCATAATACAGAAAAACTTGAATCTAAGCATAAATATGGGAAAATTAAATCAATGTATTTTTTTTACAATTACAAATGGAAAATAGTCTATAGAATAATATCTTTTGATCTTCACATAATATCACACAAGAAACCCCACCATTCTGCAGAAAATACATACCACTGTGCACATACATTATTGACTTTCAGACAATATCTACATATATGTGAGAACAGTTCAAATAAAAAACTTCTAAACATGGAATTATTTTATAATTAATTTTGATAATACATTAATGAGCCTGTTACCATCTTGATAAAGATACATAACCATATTAAAAATCTGTTTTTTCTGACTTTCAAAAGTATGATTTCTGAAGTATTGAAGGTTATGAAATTACATAAATTAAGCCATAACATATGGCTTATATATCTAATATATAGTCAATATAAGGCAAGCATTAAGAGACTGATAGCAACTACCATCATTATCTATGGTTACCCTGCTGTGCTGTAAAACACCAGAACGTCTTCCTGCTATCTATAACTTAATGACTAAATTCATTATGAGTGGTGTATATTTAAAAAGGCAGAGGCCAAAATAACTGAGGGGGTGGGAAGAGGCAAAATCTAAATGCCCTAATCTCACCATAAAATGTAAAGTTGTCAGTCTTGATATAGTGATATAATGATATAATGAGTTGGCCACTATATGAGGGGGTCAGCATTTCCAAAACCTTTAATTAATGAACAATTTCAGATTTGAGCTGAAACTAAGCTACTTATCTTATTGAGGATTAAAATCATATTCTTTCAAGAATCTTATTTTAGCCTGACTTTTTAGCTTTGATCTAACAAAGAAACAATTATGTGCCATTTACATTTTTTACAAGATATCAATTTATTTCTGATGATGTTCAGTTGACAGATGGGAGCTATATAGTTTAGTGTTGTAAATTTAATCATTATATTGGTACATAATTATTTTCATTTAGTTCTGTACTGTAAATCATGAGGAAAATATGAAAAATCAAAAACTACTTAAAAAATGATAAACAATGTTAATCAAATAAAGAGGGCACACATTATTTAGGACATCATAGATGACATCCTGGGTTGATGACATAGGTCAGGCTAAGACTAGCTTGAGGTACCTCCCATTTGGAATGGAATTACCATATGTGTGCGAGGAGTTCAAAGCTTCCAACTGACTAGGATAGAGAAAAAAAGGCCTATCCCTTGTATGCCTTACCTGACGCACATTGACTAATTCAGTCACACAGGAAAGTTTTAAAAATCTATATGTCTAAGCAGAAACCCAAATGTAGATAGATAGGTAGATAGATAAAAAGATACATAGATAGATACATAGATAGACAAAATTCCAACAAACATACAAATATCTGGGAATTAATGATCATTTTAAGATCCTCCAGGTGACTCCAATGTGCAAACATTCTGAGATCTATTGATTTATACCAACTCTTATTCTCCTCAAGGCAATGGTGGTTTTAAATGGTTTCTTGGAATTAGAGCTTTGTAATGAACTATAAACTAGTAGAATAATTTCAATGGTTCTCACACTCTCAGCTTCCACATGTTTTAGATGTAAAAATTAGGGATGATGAAAAGCTTTTGTTGTTTAAATGTGTGTGTGTGTGTGTTGTGTCTGACATTAATTTTGTTGGAAATTAAAAGAAAAAAGAAATATATCTTTCAAGTAATTTAGCAATAAAAAAATGTAATCATCAGTTGCTACATAAACAACTTTCATTAAAAATTGTATTTTAGAAGACAAGAGGATCAGTGAAAGATGAGATACAGCCTTAAATTTTGTCAATGTCTTTAATCTGTAGGGTACTGGAAGGCAGCTCAGTTTTCTTATCTGCTTTGGCACTTAATCATTGGAAAAACACATATTTTAAAAACTTTACCATGAGAGAATAAGAGTAAAGATGAAAAATATTATATTAGTATTACATAAAAATGACTTTGACTTCATATACCTCTCTTTATGAACACCAAGGAGTCCTTAAATTACTCCTAAGAATTTCCTGATTGACCAAAAAGATTTCCACCCTTTAGATAAACACAATGAATGTATATCATTGTCCCTAAAAGGGTAAGACAAAGGTACTACTTGTATATACAGAAAAGATACTATCTACTACAATTTGCTTGCTATTCAAATTATGGCAGTATGGATGCTTTTTCAGAGTGGTTTCATTTAAACACAAATTCTAATATTTCAACCTTTAGTAAACTAATTACTACCTTGAAAGACACAATTCTTTCATTAAATAATTTTTCCATGTCTAAATGGTCCCATCAATCCAGCTATTACCTTTCTGGGTATTTCCAGAAGAATTGAAAACATCATGCCAAAGCAATACATGTGCACCCATGTTTGTAGCAGCACAATTTGTAATAGCTGACTCTTGAAAACAGTGTAAATGTCCATCAGCTGAGGAATGATAGAAAAGATGTGGTATTTTTATATGATGGAGTACTGCTCAGCTATAAAGAAGGATAAACTTGAGGCTTTTATAGGTAAATGGATGCAACTTAACATCATGCTCATAAATGAAATAAATCAGACTTGCATGTATAAATATCATATTGTTTCCCTAGTGAAAAAACTGAAAGAGTAAATAAGATCCAAAATGTACAAAATGTATAATAGATATTGTGAAAGGGAAAGGGAAAGGGAAAGAATCTGTTCTAAAGGTAAGAACGACTGGGATGGGGGAAGGGGAAAAGAAAGCAAGGAAAAGATTATATGTCTGTGATACTCTACATAGAAGATCCCCAAAACTCTATTGAAAGACTCCTGGGTATAATAAATAAATTCAGTAATGTAGCTGGATACAAAGTCAACACTCAAAAATTAATGGCATTCCTATACACTAACAACAAAACAACTGAGAAATAAAAGAAGACACACCCTTCACAATAGCAACCAAAAAAAAAATGAAATACTTAGGAACTAATCTAATAAAAGAAACAAAAGACCTATTCAGGGAAAATTCTAGTACCCTGAAAAAATTGAAGAGGACCTCAGAAAATGGAAAGACATCCCTTGTTCATGGATAGGAAAAACAAACATTGTGAAAATGGTCATTCTTCCAAAATTGTTATACAGTTTTAACACAATCCCAATCAAAATACTGCCAGCATACCTCATAGATCTAGACAAATCACTCCTAAAATTCATCTGGAACCAGAAGAGACCTAGAATAGCAAAGGCAATTCTAAGCAACAAAGGAAAGGCAGGAGGCATCACAATCCCTGACTTGAAGTTATACTACAAAGCTACTGTAATAAAATCAGCATGGTACTGGAATAAAAACAGACCTGAAGATCAATGGAATAGATTAGAAGATACAACTACAACTACAAACACACTCAGCCACCTTATCTTTGATAAAGGCACCAAACACGTCCACTGGAAGAAAGATAGTCTCTTCAATAAATGGTGCTGGAAAAATTGGCTCTCCATATACCAAAAACTAAAACTAGACTCATGCCTATTGCCATATACTAAACTAAAGTCTAAATGGATCAAAGATCTAAATATTAAAGCAGAAATACTAAATCTGTTGGAAAACAAAATAGCTAGAAATCTTGAAGACACTGGTAGGTAGAGAATTCATGAACAAGAATCAAACCACATGTGAAATACTTCACAGAATCAATAACTGGGATGGCATCCTATTAAAGAGTTTTTGCATATCAAAAGAAATCTCCAGCATAGTGAAAAAGGAATACCCACAAATTGGGAGAAAAATCTTAGTGAAGTGTCCCTCAAACAAAGGACTTCTATCTAGAACATATAAAGAATTTAAAAAAAACATCAGATCCCCAAAATTCAAAGACCCATTTCAAAAATGGGCATCTGAGATGAATATACAGTTTTCACATGAAGATATACAAATGGCAAATGAATACATGAAAAAATGTTCAGCATCATTGTTCACTAGAGAAATGCAAATTAATACAACACTGAGATTCCATCTCACTCCAGAAAGAATGGCCAAGATAAAGAAAACTAACAACAACAAATGCTGGAGAGGCTGTGGGGGAAAAGGAACTTTTCTGCACTGTTGGTGGGAGTACAGACTGGTGCAACCACTGTGGAGGTCAGTCTGGAGATTCCTCAAAAAGCTGGGATTGGAAGTCCCATTTGACCCAGCTATTCCACTTCTGAGCATTTTTCCAAATAACTGAAAACATCATACCACAGTGATATATGTGCACCCATGTTTATAGCAGCACAATTTGTAATAGCCAGATCTTGGAAATAATCTAAATGCCCATCAACTGAGGAATGGATAAAAAAGATGTGGTATTTTTATACAATGGAGTACTACTCAGCTACAAAGAATGATCACACTGAGATATTTGTAAGTAAATGGATGGAAGTCTAGACCATACTCATAAGTGAAATAAATCAAACTCACATGTGTCAAACTACCATGTAGTCTCCCTAGTGTAAGAAATAGTAAGAGTACATAAGATACTGTTGTAGTCAGGTGTTATACAGAGAACAATTAGAGTCAGGACTTGGAGTTTATAATATTTTTATGATGCTCACCCAGGGTTAACACAAAAAAGTGCAGGAAATCTTTCCACAATGCTAAAGACATAGAATGTTTAGCCAGGGGCCTGAATCCCACATCAGGGTCCCACATGAGTCAGATAAAGACCCAGAGCTCACGACAGTACCTCCCATGAGTCCAACTGGAGGTCTAGAGCCCACAGGAAGAACTCACACCAGTCCCTTTTACAGATCCATGCTGGGAAGGCCTAAAGGTCAGCAGTGGAAACTAGAAAGTCTATGCCAGCAGGGTGAAGGAGCTGTGCTGGTAGGTTGAGGGTTCTACACTGGAGCCAAGAAGTCACACTCACAACAAAGACCAGCACTGTCCTGAAAAGCACCACAGCCATCTTCAGCAACACAGAGGCCCCGAGCTCCTCTGATGACAAGCACAGTCGAGTACATGCCAGGAAGCCAGCGTGATGAGTTCATTTTGGAGACCAAGGAGCACACGTCATCCCCTCGGGAGCCAGGAAGCAATGCTCAATGTGAGAACTAGAGCTTTTCCAGGAGAACCCATAACATCTCAATGCACTAAAGCACTAATGCACTAATGTGATAGCTTCTCCTTTTCCATGTCTCTATTTATGCTGGCAACTTTCCTCAGGTGGAACATCTTCACTCAGCACCATGCTGATATAATCCAGCTAGCATTAAGTTGATCACCAGTTTTTAATCCATAATGGATACAAAAAACTCAATAACTACTCAATAAATACAAAATACATTTTCTCAAGGAAAATGAAAAAGAAAAAGGAAGGGAAAAGAAAAAATATCTAAAGTTATATAAATACATTTAGGATAGCTGAGATGATTGTGCTACAAATTCTATAAGCTCTTGGAACAAAATAGTTAACATTCATAGAATTGGAAAAATCGTGCATATTATTGTATGGTGATCTGAGGAACTCTTAAGATCATTATGCAAAATAACAATCATAGTTATACTCATATCATCTCATTTTGAAGGCCTATAGTGTCAGTATTCTGGGCTCTTTGCTATTGTTGTTTATTTGTCTTTTTTGTTTCGTATTTTTGTAGGAATTTGTTTTGTTTTGTTTCATTCCATTTTGTTTTGTTTTTCTCTCTAATACAGAAAGGGTAGGTATACATGTAAAGACTCGTGCATGTGTAGAACTTCTCCTACACAGTTTATGAGAATCAATTATATAATGCATGATGAAATGAACAGCTACTTTGAAGAAAAAGAGACACTATGGTACCCCGTGCTGATTCTATAGTGTCATGGTGTGAAATCCAGCAATACTATTATTCTTTATTCAGAGTGATTTTATATTGTTTTGTATTGCATTGTATTTTGTATTGTTTAATTTCAATATACATGAAGGTGTGGACAGCTATTTTGAAGATAATGAGAGACATTATGGCAGCCATTATTGACTTCCCTACTGTCTTGTTTTGAAGACCTAAAATGCTTTCATCATCCTGTTCTGATCAGTTAAATACTATTTTGTTTTGTATGAATTCATTGTGTGTGAAGATATGGACAACTATTTAGAAGAAAACCAAAGACAATATGATAAACAGTGAAGATCTCCTGGTGCCTTGCTTTGAAATCTGTGTCTCTTACATTGTTCTCTTCTGATCTGTTTTGTTCTGTTTTTGTTATGCTTAATTTAAAATAAAACTCTTAAAAAATAAAATTTTAAAAAGATCATATATCTGTATATATATTTATATATGTGTATATATATACATACATATGTGAGATAGATAACAATACTAAATTCTGCTGATTCATCAAAAACAGCAGTTTGTGCTTTCATTGTGTGTTTCATCATTTTTTGATGCCTATATCTTGTAATCTGAACAAGTACTTTGAGGATAACAATACACAGTATATTAACCAGTGTTAATCTCCTATTATTTTGTTTTGAAATTCTATATGTTTTTTATTTTTAAAATAAAACAAATTAAAAAATGTATGATCCAATCTTTGTACTCCCAAATTATGCAATCTTGTTATCAGCTTAAGGTATAAATAAATAAATAAAAATTTTCAGATTGTTTGTTAGGTTAACAACTGACATACAAATACCTGTAATCCTAGCATTCTGGGAGGCTGAGGTAGGAAGATCAGAAGCTTGAATCTACCCTAGCCAATGAATGTATCAAGACCCTGTCTCAAAATAAAAGACATTTGAAAAGGTCTGCAGATATAGCTCAGTGCAATGGCCTGGCACTCAGTCCCCAATAATACACACCCAGAAACCCACCCCACACATAGGGCAAAAGATTTCTCTATCTTTCTTTCTTTCTTTCTTTCTTTCTTTCTTTCTTTCTTTCTTTCTTTCTATATTTTAAATATTCACATTTTGCCATATTTTTTACTCTAATTGTTCATTAGGTAGGTCACAGACCTTTTAAAAGGACAGAAATGAAAGGACACCTTTGTGGCTAACTGGATATTCTGACTTGTCAATATGAGTCAGATACCCAATACAAAAATTGTTTTTTCTTTTTTTCTTTTCTTTTTTCTTTATTCTTTTTCTTTTCTTTTTCTTTTCTTTTCTTTTCTTTTGCTTGCTTGCTTGCTTTCTTGTACTGTTGATTGAACTCAGGGCATTGTGTGTGATAGGTAAGCACTCTATTGCTGAGTTGCATCCCCAGCTCACAGGCAGATTCTTATAAAATAGTTCATATTTGTCTTTTGGTTGCTGTATGTTGTGATTTTAATATGTTGGCTAAAGTCTATGTGTCTGAAACTTGACCCACAATGAAGTAATGTTTAGTGGTAGATCCTAGCATGTGGTTCTTGCTGGCTTGTCCCTCAAGAATGGATCATTGCCATTATTTCAGGAGTGTATTCTGACCTTTGGGCCCCCTTTTATTCTTCCCTGGCCTCTTTATGCCTCTATGAGGTTATAATGTAGCAAAAGGACTTCTTAAGTTATGAGTTCCTAGATCTTAGACTTCTTAGATCCTAGAACTGATAGTCAATACATTTCTTCTCATTATAAATTACTCACTCTTTAGTATTTTATTATACCACACAAAACAGCAGCTGCTGTTACAATTGTATTGTGGTTTGTGTTTAAATATCCCCCCAAAGCCTCACCCAGGCATGGTGGCAGGCCTTTCGAAGGTGGGTGAGCCTAATGTTTGTGATTCGTTTGTTGTCTGTGCTGGGATTAGCAGTGTGAGTGCTGCACCTACCCAAGAACAGATAAGCAACATACAATATAAAGGAGGGAAAGAGGCATGTTTTTCTCTTTTGCCTTTTTTGCTCTTGTCATTTGTGTCTTCCACGAATGCCTGCCCCTTAGCCATGCCACCTTGCCTTGGAGCAAGCTGAGTATGGACTGAAACCTCAAAAAACTGTAAGGTAAATAAACTTTTACTTTCTGTATTTGGGCATCATGTATTTTGTCTCAATAATGAGAAAAAAAGTAACCAAGATAGAATTTGGTGTCAGTGGGGTAGGGTCATTGCTGTGACTGTACCTGATTATGTGGTTCAAGAGCCTTTGGGAATAGCTTGTGGGAAGAGTTTGGAAGATTGAGAGATGTTACCTGTAAGCAAAGAGCTGGAACATGTTAGGCTGTTCTGCATGGGAGATTCTGGTTATAGCTAATAAGACCAGAAGGCTGATAAAAGTACTGCTGGTAGAGACCAGGTTTCTGCTGGGAAGAAGGACTGCATTGGTTCTTGGACTCCACATGATGTGTGTTATGGATTGGCAGAAAGTTTGTCTGCATTTTGCTCATTTACAGAGACTTTGCCTGAGACTGAGATTAAGGGCAGGACACTAATCTGGCAGAAAAAAATTTCAAGGTAGTCAAAATGTTGAGGCAGTGGCATGGTAAAAAGTTGGCAGCTTTTAGCCAGATTTATGTTGTGAATCAAAAGCAGCAGGATTATTTGAAATATTATGAGTTTGGCTAAGAAAAAAGCTACAACAAAGCTGTGGAATGCAAAGATTAGAGCTGAGATCTCTATCGTTGAAGAGGAACAGGAGAATATAAAAGATGGCCTTAGGGCATCACAGGCAGTAGCAAGACTCCACACTTTGGAGACTCAAAACTGCAAAAGTGAAAGATTTTGCTCTGAGGAGAAAGCTGCAAAGCACCATGTTTCAGAATGGTGGTGGCAGTCACATAAGGTTCCAAAATGGTGGTGGTCACTCTAAATTCCAAAATGGAGGTGACATAGAGAATCTGTTTCTTATAATCAGATTCAAGTGCCCAGTGATCCAGCCACTTGACCCCTACAGCCAAGAAAGAGGAAAGCCTGGCTATTGCTCTATCTGGCAGCAGACCTTGGCATTATCCATATGGTGCTGGTTTTAAGCACATGCAGAATGCTTGAGTTCTGAGGTTAAAAAAGCTTCCACTCTGATTTCAGAAGGCCTGGGAGCTCAGGAAGTGTGCCTCTGAGAGGGCAGTGTGTAAAGCTGTGAGTGAAAAGCCAAAGGTGCAACGGAGAACTCGGAAGTTTGGAAAAACCAGGAATGTAGATTGTCTAAGGAAACATGCAAGGAAGGAGCAAAGCCAGCCCAAGAAATAAGCCTTGGCAACTGCAACCACCAGAAGTATGGGAGGGGTGGAGCCATGCAAGCCTTCTGGATGCAGATTTCTTCAGATACTGAACATGGAACTCCAGAACTTAATGTTTGCCTTGCTAAATTCTAGACTTCCTTTAGTTCAATTCTTTTGCATTCTCCTGTTTGCACCCTTTGGAACGGTAATATTTATCTCATGCTATTGAATGTTGGAAGTGTTTAACCAAGAGTTTATAGCTAAGAGTTTGCCTTTGATTATGAGGGAGACTTGTTTCTTGGACTTCTCAACAATGCTGAAACTATTAGGACTTAGACAATTCTTGGAGATGGACTGAATGTCTTTTGCATGAATAATGTGGATGAGTCTTTGGAAGGTCAGGAGGTGGGATGTTATGGTTTATGCTTAAACATCCCCCAAAAGCCTCATGCAGGCATGAGGAGGGCAGGCCTTTTGAAGGTGGCTGAGTCTAGTGTTTGTGATTAGTTAATTGTCTAGCACTGAGATTGGCAGTATGAGTGCTGCACCACCAGGGGTAGTGGCTACCATACAATATAAGGGAGGGAAGGAGGTAAGTTTTCCCCTTTTGCCTGTTTTGATCTTATTACCTTTGGTATCTGCCACAGCCTCCATGAATGACTGACTGCCCCTTAGCCATACCACACTGCCTTGGAGCCAGCTGAGTGTAGACTGAAACTTGTAAGCTAACTGAACCTTTTCTTCCTACATTTTGAGTGTCAGTTATTTTGTACCAGCAATGAGAGAAAAGTAACCAAGATAAGCTGTTATTTATCACTTTTTTAAAGAAGACATGAACTTTAAATTGAAATAATAGTGTATTTGATTTATTTAAAATGAGTGTTGTCTTGTTGGTGTGTTTTTCTTTATCCTTTGTTATCTCATCTATGCACTCCATGTGCTCTTCTTACAATGCAAAGGAATGTGTACATGTGTGATCTCATTCCAAATACTTTTGACCCATAGTGTACACTCATTATAGCCATTTTTAATCCTAATTCTATTCTCCAAGATTTCGGCTCTTTCTTCCACTTGATGTCATCAGCAGACTTAACAAGCAAACTTGATGTTTCATCATCCTGGTCACTGGAAGTTGTTAAATAGCACTGAACTGGGAACTGACCCCTGCAGAACATTTCTTGTTATATTTTTCCCTTAATTCATTCCCCAAATGATACTTATAATCTGGATCTTTAGATATGTTCCCAGCATGATTGGCTAGTAGTTCCTTAGTATGCAATATATTTCTAATAATTAAGAAATATTTTAATTGGAAATCTATATAGATCTCTTAGAGAATGGAATATTCCGCATAAAGGAGAGAGTTATGCATATGCATAAATGGGATAAAATTGGCCATTATAAGTGTAATACAAAGTCATGAAAAAGAAAAAACCTATACTGTATCAAAATGCCCATTACTTGCTTCAACTTTGCCTAAAATACCCATATGGCCCATGGGAAATTAGGAAGAAAAATAGCATTTTATAAATCGTTAAACTAAAATTTCCACTGTAGCTATCCTATTGGCAAATTATATCTAAGTAACTATCTTTACTTCTCTTTCTAATTGGAGCACCACATCTAGTGAAGCCTGGCTTAATTCTCTCTCCCACATCATTTCTAACATCATCACATTCAAAAGGAAATGGTGCATGCACACACTCATTCAAACACTGTTGTTAAAGAGTAATATGGGAAAATTGCTGATTGTGCTGATTTTGCTTTTATTACTTAAAATGCATATTTAAATTATGTGCTGATTAATCAAATGTTACTAAGATTCTGTAATACTCATATATTAATGCCAGTTCCCAGACAGAATAAGGTAAAATGATATTAAAGCAAAATGAGTATTTTTCAAAATTTTATCAGTAGGTAAAATTTAAGATAGTTGGATACTGTTAATAAATAAAATAACAACTAATAAGGACTTATAAAATGTTCAGTAAGTATTCAATACAATGTAAGGTGATTCTAAGTATCATAAACTAATATTACATAATTCTTTGAGAACTAAAAGTTTAATTACAAAGAAATATAAGACTAAATGAATGCACATGAATCTGGGATTTCAAGTGGCTGGCAATGTGTTTCCTGATATGTGGTCTTCTATGTGTTTTTAGTTTTCTGATGATTGATTTACTATGATTTTTGTCTTTATCTGAATAAAAGTTAATACTCTACTGAAAATGTTTAAAAGTTTTACTTTGGTTAAAGAAATTATTCTATGTTATTTTTAAAAAGACCGATATATAAGTCACTATGGCCAAGAGTTACAGAATAAAAAATTCTATCAGAATAATTTACAGAGTTAAAGGCATAATTGTTTCTTGAAGCATACACATAAGATGTCTAGAGCCATGACTATCTCCTCATAGCTTTTATTTCATTCAGAGAAGGAATATGCTTGTAATATCTCCCAGTTGGTATTTTGACAAAGCTTTTAGAGTCTGTTATATTTCACACATGTTGAAATTTATCCTTTCTGACTTCTTGAATGACTAGTTGGCAACATCACAAAGTTTGGTCCAGATTTGAGAAGAGACAATAATGACAATTCAGGTAGAATTAAGATAACATACATGTTTATTTGTTTATTAAACTAGCCACAAGCTGAAGCAAAAGCGTAATAATGATCAAGGATGCATGGAAGGGTGAGGAGACTCAGCTTTCCAGGGTATCCTTTGTTGCACATGGATAGGGACTGACGCTAGTGGTCACAGCAGCCACATGGAATCACCAGGTCAGAGAGGTTCAGAATTATGTATGGGCTCACTGTCTTTGTCTAACATCTTAAACTGGAAAGGAAAGAGAGAAGGAAATGTCAGCTCTCTGGGGTTCCTCCTTTTACCATAAATGGAATAGCTTTGTACAGTCCTGATTATATAATCTATTTTCTGGGGGAGGAGGGTTATGCCTTACTGTGGAGCTGAATGTGCCTAAAATTCCAATATAGTACTCCTGGCTGTTGTCTACTACAATAACTTGTTTTCATTTCTTCATTCACTTATTCCTTTCTTCCTGAAAGATATTTATAAATCCTAGATACACATTAGGTAATATAGTCCCAGCAATTCAAACTTCAGTGCGTTTTTTTGGTCCCTACCTTCTAGAAATCCTTAAAACATGGTCACACTTCAAAATAATTGACCAAAAGACTTCTCAATTAAAAGTGAGTACTTGCTTTTTAGCTAATTTCAGTTTTGAATTTTTCCTTCAAATTAATAAGAAAGTGACTTGAGTGAAATAATATAGATTTATAAACATGTTAAAATGCTCTCATCAAATATCTGAGGAATTTTTGAAAATGATGTGGTTTCAATTGATTAATTTCTAATTTCCTCCTTGGTTCAAAACCAACGTCCCAACAACTTTAATAACATCTGATTTTAAGATACTTATGTGTTATTTCCTAAAGGACTTAGTGCATGAAAAATGTCTTAGAGTTACTCTTTCCATCTCAAATAATTCTAAATCTAGTAAGTGAAGTTAATCATCAGCATGAAGGAAGTATCATTTACACCCTAAAATTATGAATGTAAAAACAGAATCCTAAGACAGACTTCTCCCTTATGACCCTAGAGTCATCTGTTCCCAAAGCAACAGCAGGGTCCAAATATCAAGAGACACAACACTGATACTTATATCCATGCTAAAAGAGCATGTGCTTTTATAAAATCATTTTAAAATTTTAATCTTCATTATAATTATCATTTCCCCACAATGAATTTAGTGAGCTTTTTCATAAATAAACATGCTTTTTAAAAATCTTTTGATGCAACTGGTTATCAGTTGTAGTCAAAAGTGGAATGCGCATTTCCTTTGCTACTTCAGTGAGTTGCATGGGACAAGGACTTGGTATCTGAGTACCTGGTTTTTGGATCCTAAGGTCTGCATATAAAAACAGACATTTTAAAAATCCATTTTTATAGTCCTGAACTTTAGATGACCCAAGTTTTTGCATGCTCACCATGAACCAGATTATGTGTGAGATGCTGGCAATCAAAAGAAGAGCAAGTTTCTAACTTCCTAAAGAAGCCATAAGGAATTTAATGTGGCAGTCTTTGAACCACATTGACAGAAATTGAACAAGGTCAATTCATGGGGAGGAAGAGTTTTGAGAGTCTTAGTGAAGGAGAGGAATTTTGATATATAGATGTTAGTGATAGAGTTTATAACACTTATCTATTTTAAATTATATATATACATATATAGCTACATATGTATAAAATTTTTCAGTCAAATAAATACATTTAAAAATTGGAAAAAACTAAAAGGATATAACCAAAATTATATCTTGCAAAAGCCCTGAATGTTTTGTCTCTTTGGTACAAATATTTCTATACCAAATGATGTACTTAATGATATAAGTAATTACCTTACACCATTACTTGGTGAACAAACATTGCTTTTCCTCTAAAAGTATTTCTGTGGTAAGAAAGAAAATATCATGATATTCATTTATTACTCAGATAGTGATAAAATCTCATAAAAATCCTTTATAGTAGAAGACAGTTTATGTAATAATGCTAACAAATAGCTATAACTGTGGACAGGAAGTCAGGAAACCTAAAGTCTGGGTAAATATTTTGAACCAGTGAGCAGTGGCCTATTGGAATATTCTGGATCAGAGCACGCATTCCCCTCAGTGAGCTGTGCCCCTCTTATATCTATACCATTTGTCTAGGCACTTACCTACCTGGTCACTGAATTACTGGAATGCCATTCCCCTCCAAACTCTGCTATTAGTTATCCATATGTCTTCATATAAGCAAAAAGTTATTGCATCCAACTTTTTCATGTGAAAATGAAGGAATTAGTAATCTTTCTTCAGACTTCTATTTCCAGTTAAAAGGTGAATGATCTGTGCATTATATCTATTTTTTACTTCAACATTTCATGAAAATCAGATCTGAGAATCAGCTTAAAGCTATATGTTTCAGTTCACTATTAAAGTCACAATCAGAAATCTACCACATGTTTTCAAAAACAACTCCTTTGAATTTGAAACTAAAGATTTTGGTTATTTTCTTGGCACCTATTATTTTGTCACAGGTTGCAATTTATCCACAGAAGAATGCCTTAATTTGTGAAAGTAGGGAAAAGCCTGTCCATCAAAACACTGAGAAAAAGAGGTAATAAGAAATTAAGCCTTAAAAAAAAATAACCAAATATGTTGTGACTACTGGGGTAACTAAAATTTAAGTAGAAAATAAGTATTTAATCAGCAAATTAAATGAATGCTCACCCAAACCTCTGGGATTCCCTTCTCTATGTTTTCATTCTGCATTTTATACAAACAATGACAATCAAACAAGTCTAACAAAAGTGTTTGTCAACCATCTTGCCACCTTGAAAAATGTGCCGATTTGTACTGCAAACCAGAACAACTTATAAGATTTAGCCTTTTCTGTACACAGGACAAATTTAATACTTGGATATATTGTTTGACTGATTTGAAATATGATAATCTTCTAATATCTTTTATAACAATGAATAATATGATTTATCCCAGGGGGTCAGCATCATTTTACAAAGATGGCAGTTATGCATCATTTGCTATGTTACTATAAAATACCTGAGCAATGCTGGTGTGAATTACTGCTCAGTTAACATTGTTTACCACCTAATTATTGAGAAGCACCTCCATCTATCACTGACAACTCGGTAAATGGCTCAAGACCCTATAGTATTTGCAACTAGAACAACAAGGTCATTGCAAGTTTAATTAGCCACTATCCAATACAAAACTACAATAGCCTATGATGAGAAGTAAAATTTAAATTACTGAACATCCTCATAACATGAGGGACTATTGCTTACTTATCATTGATTCTAATAACAAATACATGTACCATCATTTAAGGAGATTTTTCATTCTATATTTAATGAGTGATGAGAGGAATTAGGGATTACTCATGAAACAATATAAATTGGTTCTTAATTTTAAAACAAATGATTATCTTGTAGTGTGACAAAATAGAGCTATCTTCAGCAGTGACAAGTAAAGAAGAGTTTGGAAGTTCTTTGGAATTTTATATGGACAGATAGGGAAAACTATAAGGCCATTCTTTGTTATTGGTGGTTTGATCCAAGCTTGCAAATATTCTAGAAATTACCCAGCATTTAGACAAAAGTACAATTTCCCAAATCTCTAGAAAATTTCTGAGCAAATGTAAAATCTTGTTCCTATACATTTTCTTATAAGGACTTTAATATCATTTGTATTACACTTGGTATACTGCGGCAGAAGTTGCTAGAAATATGGGTGCATAATGTCTTGCATGAAAGGTGAAATATAAGAATTCTGCTAAGATCAAGACTCTGAAGATTAGTTTGAATTTATCAAAATCATCATTTTCAGAGGTCATGTATTTAAGATCTTGTATAATAGCCTTCCAAATGGTTAGCTATTTCTTTTTCATTCCTTAAATCATGAATGATTTCTTTCTAATTTAGAAACATTGTTGTATATAATAAATATTACTTTAGAAACCATATTAGTATTTAATGTTTTACTTATTAAATTGTTATTTAAAATATTTTAGTACTTGATTATCTTTATCATATACATGTGACTTTGTCATAAAACCTTAAAATTCTAAAAAAATGATCAATGCTTCTTTTAAAAATGTATCATGTAATGTGACATAATGGATAACAATGACATTCTTGAATAAAAAACATAGCTGGGCTTTTGAACACAGAAAGAAATACATATTTCAAATAAATTTTTAAAAGTCACCATGCTATTGGTTTCTTCATTAAGTCATTTTCAGTACAGAAGACCTTATTGGAAAAATGGCAAATGTGGGTGGCCTTTGTTCCATTCTAAGCCTGGGACAGAAGTAGAAATGCTTTCACAGTATGTTTATAAAGAAAGAAGTTGTTTGCTGGCAAAATACATATTCACCCAAAATAGTATTAAGCTAAGAGCTAATTTTTATTGGCTCTTTTAACATCAAATGGTGCGAGACAGTAACTGCTTACACCATTGATTCTGGTGGAACTCACATACATAGCTATGCTCCTGTGTAGAAGACTAAGAAACTGAGTGAATCCTCCATCACATTCCTCACTGTTACCCAAAAACACTTCTAATAGGAGCAGCTATCTATATTTATGTCAGAAAGAAATAAAAAGTTATTGGAAAGGAACATTGCTTTACTAAAGCATTATTACAGGTCATATCTTTAAGCATTTCACAATATATTTTATATTAGTGTAACTTACAATCATTTCCCATTTTGAGCAATTAATACATGCTAAAGTAATTATTTTCATGGCCCTTATGAGTGGGAGGTAAGTTAGGAAAGGTAGAGCAGACATGTAGTACTAGGTAAACTTGTTAATGTTATCTCTGAGACAAGTTTTTCTATTTACTGATCTCAAATTTAGTATGCATTATAATAACTTTGGGCATATGTTATGATGCAGATTCCTGGGTTTCAATCTAAGTATCTACGCCAGTTCCTTACAACAGAGTGGGGTCCAGAGATTGGGTTTATAAAGAACTACCTCAGATCAAGATTATAGAATGTTACAAATAAATATAAGTAAATCTATAGTAAAATCTCCAGAGATGGAAAGTGCAAAGTTTAGTTTCTATGATAGTCTGCTTAGAAAAATAAGGCATCACAGTTCCCAAATTTATGATTTGCAACATGAAATAATAACAATACTTCTTATCTTACTTGTTGCCTTAATCAAATTGTTATAAAAGTTGAGTTTCCTGATCTCAACATATGTCAAAAGATTATTACTATTATGAATTTTAAAATCTTGCAAAAAATTTAGCACTAAATGAAAGCCAAGATATTTGTAATAGCCTTATGATTTGAGCATAGATATTTGTATGCATTAGAATGTTTTCCCTTATAATCTGGATGGATTCTAATAAAAAGTTTGGTACATCAGTGTAATACTCTTTGGTGGCACCTGGATATTTTACAGGCTCTCATTTCTTTCTTTATTTCAGATCATAAATATACCCTCTTAAATTTTCCTGCAGTGAAAAGAAACCTGATGTCATAGTGATACAGATACGATCTTTGGTCTTTCTTCTCAGTTTGCATCAAGAAGAAAAATGATGCAGCATTTCAAAGGAGGAAAATATTATTTTTCTTCATTCTTCTTTTCTACCAATTATGACATCATTCTTTTACAGGTACAGGACCACAAACTCCTGTAACTTTCTGAAACCTATAAAAAAATATATGTCACAATCTAACAAAAACTACCATATACTCACTGAAATAGTTATTCTTTGGCTAATGTATTAGTCACTTTTTGCCTCCTGGGACACAGTCTCCGTAACTTAAAGGTGGAGAGGTTTGTTTTGGCTCACAGTTTCAGTCCATAGTCAGCTGGCTTTGAGGCAGAAACAGGATGGCACAAAGGCATGGTAGGTAGACTAAAAGTTGCTCCTGTCATGGCAGCTAAAAAGCAAAAAAAGAAAGAAGGAGATGGACAAGGAGAGATACCCTTCCAGGTCACACCCCTCATGACCCACCTACTCTAACCAGATGCCACCTCCTAATGGCAAGTTAGCTATAGTTCCCACAGCATACAGTTACCTTCCTAAAACCCCACCTCTCAATACGTGCAGCTTTTGGATTACGCTGCTCATCTAAGTCATAGCAGTTAATATTATTCTATTCTTGAAATCTTGAACAATTCTCTTCTTAGAATATAGTGAGTTATTTTGCACTCATTTTTGCACAAATTTGATTTGATATGTTTAGTAGGAATGTGTCACCTACAACAATATGATCAATCCAATCTGTCAATTTAATAACTGAAAAACTAAGTTTTTCTAGGCTAACACAGTTGTTATTGATCTTACCATTTTCTAATGCTCCAAAAGTAGATTGTTTTACCTTCCAAAATTTCCTCATTCATTCATTCACTTATTCATTCAATAATTAACACTGCAGCTCACACCCAATGACAGTAGAGGATCTGGGTACTGTCAAAGGTCGTGTACATTCTTTAGTATGTCCCACAAATCCATTTATAACTTTATATGTTATATTTGTTACAAGAATTTCTGAAAGTCCTTTTCTCTTTCTCTCATCCACTATCTCTACTCTTTCCCACCCTTTTAACCCTTCTTATATCTCATCTCTTTCCTCAAAGTGTAGTGTTTATGATGATAGATTTTAGCCTAAGTGCTTGAGTCAACTTTCAGGTGTCTTACAATTTTACTGAGTCACCTTAAATTAAATAATTCACAAAAGTGGTTGGCACAGAAGGATGTACAATCAGTTAATACATAGAATATCTATTCCTATTTTATGTGTCTCTCTATGTACACACACATACAGTATTGCAGCTGTGTGTATTATAGCTATATAGCTTATATCCTATTTATTACATAATTTATCTAATAAAAATTCTCCAAAGACTTATAGCTTTTATCTGAAATTTTTATACTCCTTACATTTGGGGTGCTGTTTAGTTTACTTATTCCTTATAACAAAGCACTTTTATGCACCTGAGTGTCTGATCTCCCTGATACCTTGACTTCCCTCTCCACCTGTCTAAATCCTGGCTTTCTTTTAAATCAAATGAAAGTGCCTTCTTTTTTCTCTGCCCATCTCATTTTGCAGTGATGTGTGCATTCTTGGCACTGCAATGCTATGAATTGCTTGACATGTTCACATGACAAATATTAACTGTGACAATTATGTTATGGCTTCCAATCCTCCATAAGGATCTGTTTTGGAGATTTTCTTTGTAATATGTTTAGTAGTTCTTTTTGTTATATCTTGGTCTCTCTGACTAGTTTAAAATCCATGTTGGGTAGCATATGTCTCTAAACTTCCTGTCCCAACATGTGTTTAGAACAATACCTTGCTTATGTGAAGTGTTTGGTTCATGATTATTAATGCAATAAAATAATGAAAAATGAGACATATTCCAAATATGTAAGTTAATTAATTAATTGTATACATGTACTTCTGCCAATTACTAGACAAAACACTGCTGAAGGTCCATTTCTTGTTTTAGATAAACATACATTAATAATAAGAAATGGTTATGTTTTATTGTCATGCTCCAGTGGACTGTGTGGAACATCTCTTAGTCCCTCTTCTCTTTCTGAATGTTTTTCTCTCTCTTCTTTTTGGCATGGGCATTTGATTCTGTTCCTTGAGTATAAATGTTTCAGGGGTTCCATTCTTATTTATTGCTCTTTTCATTGTACCACTCTCCCTCACTATTTTTAGAGAACTTCACACCACCTGGACATGAGCTCTGGTTTGCATATTCTCATGAGATTCTGATTAGTTAAAACTAAGTATTTGTAGTACACATTTTTAGGGACCTTGAGTGCATGGATTTTCTTTTGTCATTTTGAGCTTACAACTTCTTATCCACAAATTTCTCTTTCATCATATTCTTAACCAGTAACACTATCATTCACCCACACAAATGAAGCAGAATCCTAGGAATCTTCCTACTTTCTCATGTCAACTCACTTGCCCTTCACTCAGTCATAAATTACTACTACTAATAAATATTTCTTAAATAAGTTCCATTTGAAGCTCTTCTCATTATTTGAACCATTTCAATAATATTCTGGGTTTTTCTCCTACTCCATATTTTATCCTCTGCCCCATAAAACTTAATCCATTGTGAAAATACAGATCGATCACATTTGCTACTCACTCCCATTTCCCCCTCCCATAAACTACAGGATAGATTCTATGCTCCATTAGAAAAGTACACAAGACCATTCATGACCTACTCCTTATGTCTCTTTTTATTCCTTTCTCTCACCTGTTCCCATCTCACACTAGACACTATAGCAGTAACAGTCATCATTATTGTTGTTACACATGAAGAAAAGGAAAATGAAAAAGGTGAAACAGAAGAGGATGGCCAAGTGAAGAGAAAAATATATGTTTGAGCTTGATGCTCATCAGTATACAAAGAACTTTATATTCATCATCTCATTGAAGCCTTGCAAACATTGAAGCAGGTAATATTTTTCTATCTCATTGATGCAGATACTGAGACTTGAAAAAGAAAACTCTATTGTACGTGTTCACAAGACCAAAAATGACTAAGCTGGAATTCAAACATTGATTCTTCCTCACCAAAACTTATGATTATGTCACAGAAAATAGCAGTGCTGTCTCAGTCTCTAGCTCTCTCTCACTCTCTCTCTCTTTTCTCTCATCCTTTCATCCTTCTTTCCTTTCTTTCTTTCATATTGTCGCTACTATCAGAAATAAATGTTCTTTTCATCTTTTTTCAACTACATTTTTAAGGATAAACAATTTAGTTAAGGAGTTCCTCAAAACCTTCAGTGTACAATAAAAATATTAGTTTAGAACTTAACATTGCTTTAAAATAATCCACTTCTCTAAGTCTCTTCTACTTGATTGCTTGCTTTTCTAGTGCTGGGGCCATGTCTCATTAGTTTGCCATTTCTGGTACTTACCCTAGTTCTTAAAAGTAAGTAAGAAATCAACATATTTGTAAGACAAATTTGGAAAGATATAATTGTAGAGGTGAAGTAGTCATTGCAATAACCAATGGACATGAGTTTAACAGGAAAATAAAACTGGCTTTCTTTTCTAAATTGGAATCTATCACTTTAAGGTCTGGGCCAGAAAACAAAGATTAATTTGAGCATGGATCATGGTACCTGGCCTAGGTCTACTCTCTCACCTGAGATTCACATTGGTGTCATCTTCCTCTTTTGAATACTTGCTTATATTTATCCCTTAAAGTTAATCAGACTATCACTTCTCATTATCACAATTAGGGGAAAAATCTGAAAAAAAACTAGGAGACACAAAGAGCATAAACTCCATGGAATACAAACATACATTTTTTCACCATTCTTCTCCCTACCTATAACATTGCTGACATTTGTAACTTCCCCTGAGTAATTATGGAATGAATACTGAGTTAAAATGGTCCTTTCTTTGTTTTGCTTTGCTACAGACAAGTTGGGAAGGTACTTCAAGAAAATTTCAATAATATTTATAGAATAAGAAACAGGAAAAGTAAGAGAGAAAGAGGCAAGTTCATATTATACATATTACTGTTGTAGGCTCCTTTAACTTATTCCATCATCCATAGCCAGCTTCGGTGGATCAGCTGTATTATAGCTGTTAACTGGTTGGTCTAAATTTGCCCAAACCCTGCTGGGTTATATGTGTGATTTCATGTGGAGGTCATCATATCTCATGTAGTCATCTTCTTCCATTTTCTTAGACTTATGATCCTATTAATGGGGAACATGTCCATCTTGGCTTCTTTTCTCTCATTGCTGGGACAAAATACCAGACATCCAAAATGAAAGATTCTGAAACAAAATAGCAGCATATATCTAGGGAAGGGTAATAGACTTAAAATATCATTGAACTAGCATAACTTTACCATTCTTCATTCCGTTAGTATTTCTCAACAGAAAGGGTTCATCACATGCTCATTTCTGGCTCAGAGGCAAAATAAGATACTCATAACATACACAGAGAGAATGAGAGAATCCTTTATCTATTTTTCTCTATCCTCCTCCATTCTTCTATGCTCCAGCCCCAAGCAGTCCTGTGTGCCTGGCAGAGACTGGTATAAGGAGCTACAGAAGGCAAATCTCTGAAGAAAGGCTTCTTTCCTCAAGATCAGCAGGTTTAGGGGTACAAGCAGGCTGACGCAGCCCTTTTTATCCTTGGTCTTTCTGTCACTCAACATCAGATGTGGACATATTTGCCAAAGTGTAGAGCAGACCATATAGGGAGAAGCCTACTTTTTAGCTGGAAGACAAAATGATGAACTTGAAGAAGTGGGAAGTCTGGAGGAGATCAGGAGAAGGAACTTGGGAAAGTGATTCTATAAAGTTGTTTATGAATGTGTGTACTTAGCTCTGAGCTCACACATGAGAAACTGATTCTATTTATCACAGTGAAGAGTTTGACATCTGAACTAACACAAAAACCATTCCCATATCCCAGACAGAGAGACACATATTCAAGCCAGATCCAAATAACATTTCAAAGGCCTTAAAAACTAAGTGGACAGCCCACAGAGGGTGGAATAGAACTTACAGCCTAAGCTTAACCAGATCTACCTGTTCTAATGTGTCAGTTTGCATATTATTTGCATTTTGTCATAATGCCTGTCCATTACAATGAAACTATCAACTATCAAATGAAACTATCAAGCTGGATGCCCATAGTAGAGTATTAAAAAAGACCTACAGTGTCAAAAAATAACATTTAAGGCCTCCAGTGCACAATCCCAATGAATGCAGTATATGAAGAGCAAGAAAATCTCAAGTCACAAGAAAAGACAATGTATAGCAATAGTGAATGATACAGGTACTAAAACTATCAGACAATGACTTTAAAGCAGTTACTATTAAATATTGCTTCAAGCAATGATGATCACTCCTGAAAAAAATGGGAAAAGGTGTTATAAAGAGGAAAAGACAAAGTAAAACATTACTTTGCATCCCTGTAAGCAAGTACTTGAGGAGGAGACAGGCAGATGATGAGCCCAAGACCATACTGGACAATTCAGAAAGATCCTGTTTTAAAATAAAATAAAAAGCTATCAGTAGTAGAGTGCTTGGATAGAATGCACAAGGCTCTGGGTTCAGGCCCTCATATTTGGAAAAAAACATAAATAAATGGAAAATTTAAAAACAAAAGTTACTATTATCAAAATCAAAGAAATTAATATCAAGTAGAGTGTACCTCTATAGCCATATCTTAAATTAGTGTCATAAGCATTACACACTTACACACACCCACACACACATACACACACGCACACATGAATTGTGTAGATACAATAAGAGAAGTGAGAACATTTTAATGGACAAAGAAATCTACATGTTAAAGCTGCTCCTGTGATTCATATCTATTTATGGTGCATTTTGCTTTCTCAACTAAACCTCAGAATTTTATAGTTTATAGAAATTTTTCTATACCTCAACAACTAAACCTCAGAATTTTATAGTTTATAGAAATTGTTCCTCAGTTACTCCATTGTTATAAAGTAGCATGTGTATGTAAACAGAAATTCTATTTACAAAGAATTGCCCTAATATGTCTATTTGCATGTAATTTGCATTTTGGTCACCATACCTGTCAATCAGTTCTAGCAATGAACAAATCAGGTAGCCCACATGGGAACCTGGGCCAAAGGAAAAAAGTGTAAGGTGATCTGAAATAGATGGAATCTTTATGTATTTATTTTTAAGGCAACATTTTGAAAAAGAATATAGTCAGAAAATAAGGAATTTCCATGTTTTAAAATTTTTCAGATTTTAATAACTTATTTATACATTCTGGGGATATTTGTTTAAAGTCTTTTAAAATATTTTTCTTCAAATTATCAGGCTAGGTCCAAATATTCCCAAATAATACTTTGTGGTTAAATTCTGAGAACTAGTTGTAGTATTTTCTGTAATTATTCTTACATTGTGTAGCTGGAAACAATAAAGAAATTTAGAAAAATTTTAAAAATCAGGATTCTCAAAGATGCTTAGAAATATCAAGGTTATAGCTATGGATTCCATGAGTTTGGTCACAAGTCAAAAGAAAACATTTCTAGAGCAAAATCTCTAGGATATTGAGTGACTCTGCCCTTTTCAGGTAGGATTTCTGTGGTTTTCTCCTGGTGCCTATATTTCAGGTTGGAAGATAAACCCTCTGTGAGTGATGATACAAGGAAAATCCTGCTTGCTTAATAATGAAGCTTCCAGAAGTGATGTTTCTTAGGGGGGTAATATCCAGTTATTGTGCCTACAGAATCCTGGGACAGAAAAGATGCTTAGTAATCACTGTCATAATGATCATTCTGTATGGCTGCTGAAAAAGAAGGACTTACATTAGGCCTCCTAGACAGCACAGCAATCCTGGCTGACAAAAAGTATTTTCCAAGGCCTAAAATATTTGATTTCATTTATACACAGTGTTATGAAACTAGCTTTTGCACAAGGGTACACTGTGAAATTAATATTTTGACCCTAAAAATGAAAATAAATGGGATGTTGGCATCAAATTCACTTTGTAAGTAAACTATGAAATTGGGACCTTGGGATACTCCTTGGAAACCCTGGTCCCTGCCAGGCACTTTCCTTTGCATTAAATCTATGACTGCACTAACATTTATTATAGAGGAGGGAAATAACCCAATCAACAAGTTTGCTTAAACAGACGACCTTTCTTTGTTAAAACTTGTACACAAAAGAGATGTTGTATGGAAGTAAAGACTAAGCAAAAAAACATTGTAGCAATTTGCTGAACATGGAGACTTATTGAGGATGCAGTCCTGAATAATACACACTAGCTTTGCTCTCCCCTCTTTAGTCTGTGTAGAGAAGCTATGAATCATTCATGGTCTCCCAGCTGAGAAGGGCTTCAAAGGGGATGGTTCTGATTGGATGTCCTGTGTGAATTGCCATGCTGCAGAATCCGCTACACCCCTAGCACTGGAGGGTGGAGGAAGCACTTTCATCTGGGCCTCCAAAGTGTTTAGGGTCACAGTTCACCAGGAGATAACGATGTAGATGTACATTCAGAATTAGCTGCAGAGATACCTGTGTAGTGCGGTGTGGAAAAGTGAGCCAGTTAGATCCCTAGTGGATGCTGTGAATCAATTACTGTATTCTGAATACAAGGTTGGCTGCAGGGGATAAACAGATGTCAGAGAATTTTTCCCTAATAAGACCCTGGTAATAGAAGAGCACTGTCAGCTTCATTTTGCATTAAAAATCTCATTTCCTCTTTATATGACCAATTTTATTAGGTCCCTAAACAAAGATATTTTGTGTAACTTTTAGCAGTGTAATGGGAATGGTGTCACTAAATTTCATATTTTCAGATTTTGTCACAAAAATCAAGAAGCAAAATAGAAACCTATCTCAACCTGCAACAGGAGGAGAACTAATCCAAAAGGCTCTGTGTGAATCTGTTCACATGCTGCTTGGGAATGGTTGATTTTCATTTTAAATCAGAGATATCAAAAATTTTAAAGAATATATTCCTTAGAGTGTAAATTAGGCTAAAGTTTAAATTACTCTATGCTCATTTTTGTCCTGTCATTAGTGACACTGATATAAAGTTGCCCACATCAGATCTCAAACACTTTATAATTTTTCTGGGTAATTTCATTTTTAAACCCTTTGCATTGAGAGATACCTCTTACTTGCTACATTTCCTAACCAAATATCAATCTTCCTCAAAAGGAAATTGACACTGGGATTCTTTCCTCTATACCCTTTGGAGGCCCAAATTGATATAGAAACATCATTTTGAGGTATCTGTTAATATCCAATTAACCTCTCCCTTCATCTGCAACTCTTCTGAAAGAAATAGAATCTCCTCCAGGCTGTGTAGTGGTAGATTTTCTGCTTCTGGCTCCAAGTGGAGAAAGCAGAAGCAAGGAGGTGATGTGAGTTTATTTTACAATATCTTCTATTGATTTCCCAAGAAAGTATCATTTTAAGATGCACTAGACTCCAGTCCTCCAAATGTGAAAACCCTTGTTCCAACATCTAAAAATGGAGACAGTTCAAGCAGGATATTTTTCTTTATATTGGGAAGAAGACAAAAACAAGTGTCATGGTATTCAAGTGACATAGAGAAATAAATTGATGAATATTGGGAATTTGAGATGATAAAGCTAGAGCTCCAAGGAGGAAAACTGTAAAACTGTAGAGTAAATACTTTGTTGACTGATTTGAGGTTACTAATTTTGTTACAGGCCACTGGTTATTTGTGTGACACTAGTATGCATTCTCTGGACCACAGCTCATTACCAGAGAAATTTCACTGGGGGTAGAAAGGATTTTGTCAAAGCTTCAGCAGGTGGCGCTGTCCCCCTGGCGAGGGTGCGCACGGAACCAGTTCCCTCAGGGTGGGTCCCCTGTTAGGTGTGCTAAGATGAGGTGAGCTGTTCAAACAAATAGAGATTGTAGTAATAGATAAAGATTTCCCAACATCTTTAAAAAGAACAGTGATGGCCTACCAGTATCCAAAGCTGGATCATTGCATTCTTCCAAGATTTTTTTCAATTTCACTTTAATTTGGCATTCTTCATTTATTGGCTTAAACTTTGCGTAACTAATTGTTGACACGCTTGAATACTTTCATGCTTCTAGCCAGAGCTGGGCAAGGTTCTATGACTGCTTCACTTTTGTACTAAGAACTTTCCAGAGGATTTCTCTGAAAGAAAATCAATGGGGTTATTTATTGATCCACTGGCTCATATTAATTAATAATGCATAGATTAAGGAAGGTGAAACGTAAATCTGCAAAATTATTGACTAAGTATTGAGTAATGAAGTCATAGAGGATAAGAATTTGAGTGGCATCAGTCTATAGGTAATAAGATGTCTACAGACTTTAGAGTTTATTATTCATGTTTATTCATCATAATAAAAAATTACTTAAAACAGTGAAACCAAAATTGAACTCATGTCCTCTTACTATAAAGGCCATTATTTTGTTATTATAGCATGTTTCATTTATTGTAAAAGGTGAATACATGATTTGCCATGACTGAGGCATAGGATTTTTATGTATTAATATATTAGCTATATTAATTGGTTATAAATAACAATATAAACTTAACTAGTTACTTTTATTTTATTTGGAAGATCTTCAGAATTTTTTTTGGTAGAGGTTGCCTTGACGGCTTGTAGAAAATCAAGAAAAATATAGAATATAAATTTTGTCTAGTCCAAAAGCAGAAAACATTTGACCAAGAAGTACAGAAGAAGAGGAATTGAAAAGAGCAGTGAAGCCATTTTTCAGTGCTGAGAATGAGCATCTCTGAAAGGACGTGTCCACGTCTTGAGGCTCTAACTAGATCTTATTTGTTTTCCCGATGCCCGAGAAATGTGTCTCATAGGTATAAATGAAATTTATCTGTTGTCTAGGAATGGCATTAACAAAGTTAATGTTTGATTTAATGCTATTTGTGGATTGCTAAAACTTCAATTGCACATTAGATAAGTTCAAATTTTATTTATTCACATTAAGAACCTATTGATTATCCTTATTATTTCTTCAAAGGTAAGTATTTCTCATCTTAATCTTTCTGAGTAAAAAATTTGTATACATTTACACACACAGTTAAATTCAAGGTGTAAAAATTATGGGTAGGTACCATAGGAGTTTAAAAAATAAGAGGTAATGTAAAATGAATATACCTAATATTGAAATTACAAATGAACATTTTTTTTGTTTTGGTACCAGGGATCAAACTCATGACCTTGGGCTTGCCAAGCAGGTACTTACACCAATGAGCTAAATCCCTGGCCCACAGTGAACATTTTGAAAATGAATCTTTCCAATCATTCATCTTGATCTGTTCACTAGGAGGACAGATCATGATTTATATTACTTAGAAAGAATCATGAAGTTTACCATATAGTCCTATGGGTTAATGCTTGATTCAGTGTAACAAAATGCTTCATATGCATTAGGTGCCTTATAATAAAACTATATTGGATATATTAATAAACAAATGATTAGGAAATTGAGTCAAAACTAATTACATTATGAATAGAGTTTGTTTTAAAATTTGATTTAGCTAACAGCACATGGCAGCAATGGACTGGTTTGGGGGATATTATTTTAAAGATTCATTTACTCATAACCTAATAATCCACTCATCAAATGTGTTTTGAAATACCCTTCATCTTAGATAAAATGACATCATTGGCTTTAAAAATGCAAATGTGTCTATAAATAAGAAGAAGGATAATTAAAGAAAGTATATAGTGGTAAATTTAATAGTAGTAAACTTAGAGTGATTATGGGTACCTGTTCTTATCCTTGATGTCAAAAATGGCTTCTGAAGTGTGATGATGTCTATACTGAACTGAGATCTGAGGCATATGTAGAAGTTTGTGGAAAAGATGAGGATTTCTAGTGCAGGAGAGTGAGGATTGATCACACAGAAGGAAGAAGAGGCACAAGGGAACTTGAAATTTAAAGAGCTGGAGGTCACTCAGGCCACATACAAGATTTTTAAAGCCATTTGTATTTTCCATTATGAGAAGGTACAGGCAGGAGAGTGGGTAAGAACTAATAAGACATAATGATACATTTTACAGGAATGTTAAATTATGCATCTACTTTGAATTATCAGATATGGGAATATATATTTATTAAAAAGGACAATTTTACATAATGAAAAATGCAAACAACTAATGATTCTTTTCTACAATGTGGAAGGTAAAAAAAAATGCTACCACAAAAATACTAATATCACTATGGATCAAATCATTCATTTAGAGTATAATTGGCATCCATTTTCTTCAGATCATAAATACCAAATACACTGTCATGTTTGATGAAATTGTAAGAAAAGACCCTCAAAATTCCCTCTTTTTTCTGTGATCACAGAGACAATAACATGTCAAATGCATATAGTGTATATCTCTTCTTTTATATTGATGACCAGTTTGCTGATAGAAAGCAAGCATAGAGTTAACTCATAGTTTAATACTATTTGGCTGACAGTGAGTTCTCTTTTTCCCTAAGAGTCTGCTCATGCATCTGTCCTCCTGATGTAGTTTCTCAGTTGCCTACTAAAGTTGACCTTAGCTACTTCCTAGTAGAGTTATGTCGTGGGAATGGCACAGCTGATACTCATTAATAAGAAAGAGGGCTACTGAAAGAATTTAGTACAATCATTAAAGGGTAATATGACAGTGTTTTATGTTTGCGTCTACTCTGTTCTTGGTTTTAAGGAAATAGGTGTCAACATACTGCTTCTTGGTGGGAATAGTTACATGATTCTGGGGGCTCAGTGCAAAATACAAACTCAGCGTTACTGCTAAGATGTGGCTGAATTACGTCCTCTGCAACAAAATGGAGAGCATCGCAATAAGTAAAATAAGGCAAACTTCAAAACACAATTATTGCTGTTTTCTCTTGTATATGGAATTAATAGAAAGAGAGAGAGAGAGAGAGAGAGAGAGAACATGAAAGTAGAAAGGAGACTATTAGCTAAGAGGAAAGGAATATGTGGGAAGGGGCGGGGCTGGGTGAATGATGGGAAGTTGGAATAGTGAAGGATGTTTATTCATGTATAACTATGCCAAAATGAAACCCAATGTGCTGCAGAACTAATATGTACTATTTTTTAAATGATACAATGCTGTAACAGCAAAACTTTAAACCAAGTTCAGAGTGCTATATGAACACACAAGCTGTATATTCCTGCATCCCTTTCTGATTCCTAGTAAGACACAGGGGAAAAAACCCCCACACATTTAGGGATGATAGTGTGATGTTACTGTAAATGTTCAGCCTGAGGAAAAGGGCCTGAAAAATCTATCCTTAAAAGAACAATGCATTGTGGTGGGGACTCCCCTACAAACAAAGAAGGAATCAGCTTCTCTGTGCCTACAAGTGAGTGGATGGAAGTCAAAATGAATAAAGAGCACAAGTTGAGGCCTCAGCTACTGAAGAGTTTCTTCACATTAGAAGATAACTAGCATCTTATCTCATGTAAATGCTAAGCAAAGATAATTTTATCTACAAAAATATTTTGGTTTAAAATGAGTGTAAGGATGCATATTTTGAGATTTTCCAAACATTCACATGCATACTATTTCATGTGTCAGAGAGAAAATTATCAACCAGAAGCATAAAAAATATAATAAAAGCAATTCCCATTGGTCTGACTGTGAGCAACATATTTATTAGAAAAGAAGAATTATCACTTCACCTTTATAAGCAA
Source organism: Hydrochoerus hydrochaeris (assembly GCA_004027455.1). Classification (NCBI taxonomy): domain Eukaryota; kingdom Metazoa; phylum Chordata; class Mammalia; order Rodentia; family Hydrochaeridae; genus Hydrochoerus; species Hydrochoerus hydrochaeris. The sequence goes on along the minus strand of PVLA01000319.1, from coordinate 519,230 downwards.
TTTGGTTCCTCCCTGTGTTTATTGATGGATACTATTTTCACAACTCAGCACTAATTATTACTTTGTATTTTCAGGAAGTTATACATATAATTCTCATTATTCCCAAGAGACATTTACAAATCACACTGAAGAGCAGAGGCTGCAATGTGTCTGGCTCTCACATCTGGCTGCATACTGCCTCGTGTTAAAACCCTGTGAGGAGTCTTGAGTGTTAGCTGGGTTTCTCCCTCCCGTGCATGGCACCATATTTCAGCCACAACAGAATTTTCTCTTAGAGGGGCACATAGTGAGGAGTTGGTCCCTGGGTACTTTTTCATTTTAGTGGCATGCTATTAGCATCTTGCATATTTCAATGTGTGTGCAAGAAAGTTCATGAGGAGATAAAATAACAATAATGTCAGATTTACATACAGTCTTACCCTGAAAACTCTTAAACTGCTTCCAAAGCAGGACTAGATCAGATACCTATCTTAACACATTTTTACCTTCTTATTTTAGAAAAATTGGAACAAAAACATGAATAATTTAAGTTATATTATTTCTTCCACTGAAATAATTCCTTTTATCATTTAAATATGATTTTTATAATGAAGGGTGAAAACATAGTTTCTTTCCCTTTATTCGATCATCAGCACCTAGAACAGAAAGCTATTTTTTCTTTGCTAGTTGGTTTAATACTATTATTTTAGAAAGATCAGTGTAGAATTTTAGACAGCCCTGATAATATTTGGAAACCAATAAAATGAATATTTTTCTATTTAATTAAATTCAACAAACAATTATTGGAACTCAGTAGGGCTGAAGTTTGCACCAGGTATCTTAAGAATCCCAAGGTAAACAAAGAATGGAACCTGGCCCAAGGTACTTACAATCCACCAGGTGAGTGGTTCTCTACAGACAACTCACCCACAGGCCAAGCACGGTGAGTGCCATTGTGAAGAACAGCACAAATGCTAGGGGCAATCAAGGAGAGGGTGCTTTGCAGGAAATGTGATTCTTAACCTCTAAAAGACAAGTAGGAATTCAAAAGCTCACTGCAGACAAAAAACGAATCTAATGAAAGAATACAGAGGGAAGCCATACAGACAATCTGGAAAATTATGAGCAAGTTACTAGCTTTGAGGGTGTGGTAGAAAAGCAAAGAGACAAACATCATCTATCACAACGTGCTTTTCTAATGTATTTTGTGTATAACATTGAAGGTTTGTGACTTAGTATACAATATTCTATAAGTTGCATGATAGGGAAGTGACAATGTCAGAACTCTGTGTGAAAGACCAGGTAATGGTGATGGTGATGATATTGGTGGTATTAACAAACTTATAACTAAACCATATCTAATAGGCATACTTTCACAGAAAGACAAAAATCACAGAACTTAGCTATCTGCTAATAGCAATGTAAACTTTTTATTAGAAAATCTATTGTCTTCAGTAATACACAAATTTATCATTTTAATTCCTATTTTCAGGCAGAGATAAATTGCAACCTGAATATTGTGCAAAAGTCCAGAATTCTAAATTAGTGGACATTAAATTAATGGATTTTAAAACTTTACAGAATATTTTGATATATTTATAAGTGTCTCAAGTACTTCCATAAATGTTATCTTGATCTTCAGTGATCAGATTATTCTGGAAATAAAACAGAACCTTTTTCCACTTATGAGAACAGAGACCATAACTAACTCATAAATCAGCTTGTTAATGAAAATATCCTAGCCATATCACTGAAACAAATAATTGTTACACAAATCTTTCTCCATGGATTCCGAAATCCTTCAGTGCATGCTGAATTGTGCAAGCTTCATGATTATAGTATCAAGCTTGAATTTCTGGCATTTGACCTGTTGTTTCATTTTCTTCTTCAAATCTTATTCCTTGAGGCTTCCCCCACCCTCTGTGGTTTTGCATCTTTCCTCCTGAGTATATACAGAACCTCTTTGTTTGGTTACTCAGACTGAAGCTTCAGACCAAGGAATTGGAAGTTGCTGCCTCTTGACAGCTTGTGCTTTATTCTTCTATCATAAAAAGGATCCTAAGTAAAGAACACCAGCAGTGACTTGTGTAGCTTCTGGGCATTTTTTTGTTCTTGTGATCTAAAGTCCACTTATTGTGTTTTCTGTTATTTGGAGGTCATCAAACTTTGATCACTAGGGGGGAATGTGGGGTTTTGCCTTGATCTTTGAGCTCACACTAGAGACTGATTTTTAAAAATACATATAAAAGGTTCATTTTGAAATAAGCCATAATTAATTTGTATTAGTGTAAATGTTTAAGAATGGGTGAAATTCGAAACAGTACTAATTGAGGTTAATTTGTAAATGGAGATAGCAAAACTCACTAGGAGTGATACCCAAGCTCCTCAAATTTGTTTGGGTATGCAATGAAATCTAGTGTTGCTCTTACATCCATTTGACAAGAAACACACATGCCTACTATTGTGGTACCACATATAAATATGTATGGAGGTGGTGAGAAGGGTAATCCACTGCATTGTGTCAATTAATCCACCACTTCTCTTTTGGTACATCTGTACTGGAAAAATTAAATTTCCATCTTTTAAATGATAGTATAATTATTTGTGAAAATGTAATTGAGTTTACTTCCCAATTAATAGAGATGACAAGCATTTTACTCATTTAAGTCATAGAATATATCTCCAGAAAAGACTTTAGAGGTCACAATGGAATGCTGGTCTCAATGTCTTTCATACCTAACCAGGGTCACTGGAGGAAAAAGATATATTTTGTAACATTTAGCTCCTGATACCCGTTCAACACTACCTTCCACACTAATCTCTGTTATTATATGTTTTGCAAAGTCACTTTCCAAGTAATCTAATGTCAGAGAAAGATTTTGTTCTATTATTTATAATACTACTTTTAATTATATAGATAGTACTAACACATGGTTCCAAAGTCTATCTCAATTCCCTTTTGTTGAATGAGTTCCTACTTTGTGGGTGGATGTTTTATGAGAGTAAAAAAGAATCAAAACCATTTAAAAGAAAATATAAACTACATGATATTTAAAGATATTTTTCTTGTACTTTCATATTGAAATTTGTGCTTTTAGGTTTAACTCTTCCTCCTTATCTGTTCAATTCCTCTTTTTTTCATTCTCTTTTCTATTCTCTATCAAATAGAAGTAAGCAATCTAAAAAAACTATTCAAAAATTATCATATATTATGTTTTTGCAACAAAAGTAAACCTAAAGAATTCAACTCTCACATTTTCTACCATTTCTAAAGAATGTTTTTTTTTCCCCTGCTAGGCATCAGCACTAAGACATTATTCAGTCATGAATCCATTTAATCACTTGTAAACAAAATAAATAGCAGCTATATAAATAAAATGTTGCATAATCCAGGTAGAACTTAAAAGAATATATAAAATACTAGTAGTCCTTGGCTTCTACGACTTAATAGTATTACTAGAAAAAGATATGCTGAAGTTAAAGTATAAGGAGAGAGGTATAATTAAAATTGAATGTCATAAATGTCCTAATCACTAAAGGATGTCAGAAAATAGGTGAATCTTGAAACATAATTAGGATATGGTAAATAGAGAAGTGAAGAGAAGCATTTCTGGCTAATTGGAGACATTCACAAAGCCTTGAAGCTGACAAGAGTCAGGTTTGAGGAATTATGAGTTGGTCAATCTGATCTTAGAGGACAATCTAGGAAACTAGAAGTTAGTTTTGAGCAAAAATAGAAACTTTGAATTCAAAGAGAAGCAATATGGATTTGATTCTCATGGGTAAGCAGTTTTCAGAATGTTGCTCTAAACTCTAATATCTGTTATAATAAAGATCTATAGTTAGAAATTTAAAAAATCTTACCAATACTATCCTGTTCCTGAAGATTTTCTTGCATCTCTAGGCATGTTAAAGGTCTCAGAGAATTTGCTGTTAAAAATATCATCTGAGGACTTAGTATGTAGCTCAGTGGTAGAGCATTTGCTTAGCATATGCAGTTCCCTAGGTTAAATATCCAACACTGCTAAAAAAATGCTCCATCTAACTACATTTGATTTACTCTTCTCTTGCTACTTTTAATCTCAAAGATTTTAGCTGTGCCTGGTATTGATCGCATGACATTTCCAATGTGAAATATTTCTCTAAAATGTGAATATTTAGGCTGGAAATAGCAAAAAAATCAATTAAGTAGGAAAGTGGTATGTTGAATTTCTGTTTTAGAAAGGTAAATATTAAAGTTGCACAAATTCAAATAACTTCTGTCCAATTAAGCAGGGACTGAGATTATAATCTGTCCAATTTGTTCCTAATGGGTTGTTCTCTATGGTGTTTACTATTTTAAAAATTGGATTACTAGATTATATTGTTTTAGGCACTATCAAATATGATAAATCATCATAATGTTCAACAAGTTTGACAAGATTTTCCCACTAGAATTTGCAAAGTGATGAGTTGCTTCAAATATTAACATGTTTAATAAATAATGAATGATCTTCTATAGCAAAACCAAAACTTATTTACAAAGCAAAAGAAAATGAGCAAAACACAAATGTAATAATCTAGCTTCTGACTGATGAAGGTTAAAATGAGCAAATAAGAGTCTTTGGGTTTTATGTAATAATTGAAATCAGTTAAACCAATTTTGGTATGTTTATTGTTGTTGCTTTGAATACGATGTTTAGTCATGTCTGGTAATTATGCCTAAACTGAATTTTAAAAGAGAATATGCAACTTGTAAAATCAGTACCATAAAAGAATGAAAATTTTTCCTAAGAAAAGCACTTTCTGAGCCTAGTTCATTTGGTACTTAGTTCTTCTTGGTATTTTTGCTCTCAGATTGAGAGGCACAGAGAATCGATCTCCTGAAAGTTTCTAAACTTCAAATATCACTTAAATAGTATTTAACAATGGCAACATAATGCTAGAAAAACAACCCTCACATAAAAAGCAGTTTTTCTGAAGATTAGATGAGAAAGAGGAAGCAAGTGTAGCAATAACTCAAGAGGCTTCAAGAATCAAGAAAATATTTAAATATTGAAAATATTTGAGCTTTTTCATCTTCAGAAAAAAGTCCTTATTTTTAATTGGCAAACTGATGTATATAGAATACACCATATTTTGTATGTGTATATTACAAACCATGGGATGCTTAAATCAAGCTAACATTTTGCAGATTGAAACTATTAAAGTTATCGCTAGTATCTTACATTTAACCAGGAATAAAAAGAATGTATATTTACACTTATACAAACACATATACACAGGTATGTAAAGCATTTTACAAAAGGGTTCTGAGTGTTCTATAAACCATGAAATAAGAACAGTCTTTTTCCATAGGATGAGAGGAGAGAGGAAAAATCAAAATGTTTATCCAACAATGAGAAAGATCCATAGTAAATAACATATTAAAATGAAAGTGAATAAAATTTTGGTGCAAAATTTTTCAAAATCAACAGTTATTCGACCTATTTTACCCAATGTCTCTCCTCCCCCTCTCTCTTTCTCTCTCTCTTATTCTGTCTCTTTCTCTTTCATTCTCTCTCCTCTCTCCTTTCTCTCTCTCTCCTCTCTCTCTCACACACACTCTCTCTCCTTCTCTCTCTTTGCTAAAAAGTCTGAAATCTACAGCTGTCTTGAAAGGCAGCCTGAAACTGCTAGGGAAGAACTAATATCTCACTTCTCTTTCTAAAAATTTGACTAAATCTCCAAAGAGCCTTAGACTAATTGTCTGAAACTTACATAGATTTTCCAGAATCATGTCTTTTAGGTAAAGTAAGGTTTAATTTTAGATGCTGATCACATCTACAAAATATCTTCAAAGCATTAAATGTATTAGAGATTGGGTTCTATAACCTAGCAACACTAACATATCAAAGTAGCTCACAATGCAGTTGAAAGCTAAATTAGATATAGTGCTCATTTTGTCTTGTCTATGTATATATTTGTATTTAAGTGTATAACATTACTTTAAATATCTTATTAGATACTAAGTATTTCCGAATAATCAAAGTAAATGTGATAGCTGACATGACAGTGAGACATAGTGGGATACAAAAATTATTTCATGTTTTACAAGTTACTAATTTTTTTTTAGCTATATTGATCTTTTCTCCCCACTATTCGGTGTCAGTACCCTTTTCTGGCTCCTAAAAATATATGAACAGTCAAAACTATAAGATTATGCACAATGGGTCTTTGTTATGGACATCTGCCCACTAGGCATTTAACAAGCTGAACTGTCAACTTGGACTTCAACCAATGGCCTAAAGCAAGAAGGTAAGTGAAATTTCAGCTGTGCTGCACAACACTTGCAAATGTGTTTTCATTAATCCAGTGATATTCTCCAAAAGAATCATTTCTAGTAAAAAATGCAATGGCTTTTTTTTGCAATGTTTTCATTTTGCCTCAAAATTAACTTCTTTGTCTTTATAGCTTTTAAACTGGGCCTTCAATGATGAATGTTTTAAATATGTACAATGGTAAACAAAGATTAGAAATAAATAAATTGTATAAGAATAAACCAGGCATGAGGGTGCATGCCTGTAATCTAAGCACTCTGGGAGATTGAGGCAGGACGATCACAAATTCCAGCCCTACTTGGGCAATTACCAAATCCTGTCTGAAAGAAAGAAAAACCTGCAATGTTATATTTACTTATACATTCATTACCACTTAATGAAGCAGCATTGAATAATATATAGTATAATTAACACTACCAGTCTATATTTCCTTTTTTCTCATTTCCTACCAACATCCTTACTTGCTCGATTTTGTCAGATGCATATTTACTAAAATCAATAACATTTAAACTATATTTTGTAACCATAATTAGATCTCTTATATTTAGTGTGTAAGTCAGCTTTCCATCATTATAAAAATGTACCTGAAGTAATTAACTTATAAAGAGAATGAGTTTATTTTTATGTCACAGTTTTGAAGTTTCCAGTCCAAGTGGCCACATTGCCTTGGGCCTGTGGTAAGGTAGCACATAATGGTGGGAGCACATAGTGAACAAAAGCTGCTTATCTTATAACCTGGAAGGAAAAGAGAAGGAGGAAGAGCCTGGGATCCCATAATCCTCTTTGAGGGGCATAGTCCTAAGGACCTCCCATAATGTCTCTCTTCCTAAAGGTCCACAGTGCTTGGGGACCATACCTTTAGCACAAAGGCTTTTGGAGAACATTCAGCATCCATATTACAACACCTGGTCCATAGCTCATTCTAAAACTAAAAAGTCAATTAATTAGATTGTCACTAACTACAGTTACTATTAAATATTGACTACAATAGCACAATTGAATCAAATAAAGATATTTGATTTAGCATGATACTATTTCAACAAGACTAGGTGATTATCCTTACACACATCCCAAATTGCTCCTGTCAAATTTTGGTTTACTTCTACAAGTTCTAGTATACCTAGACATTACCTATGGAGTTTTGTCTTAGAGTTTCTAATTGCTTATCAGTAATTTTTATAAGGAAAAAGAGATCCTCATAATTTCTTGCCCTTATTACTGAAGTTTTCATTTGTAATTAATGCATTTCAATCTGCCTTAACATATTTTTGGAAATCATTGTCAAAATTTTCATATGGACTAATGGCTTTCCAAGTTTGGTGACCAGCTATCATTTGGGGGATTTTATTTTTTACATTTGAGTAGTTCTACTCTTTACCACATCCTGTTATGCTTTTCTTTCTTTTCTTCCATTTTTTTCAGGAGTCCTTATAAATGAATATTTCAGAATAGGTAATTGGTAGATAACTACCGTGAATTTTTACATACATAAAAATGTTTAATTTTTTTTATTTTATGAAAAAGATAACAAAATTTCATAATCCACTCATTATACATATCTAAAAAAGTTTTACTTGTCCTTCATGCTGATATACTAGGTTTAAGATTTGTATTAAGGCAAAGGATTGCAAGATGGCCAACTGAGTGGCTGCACAAGAGAGCCTCTCTAAGGAAAAAATAAATAAAAACAACTCAGACACTGGAATCTCACAACATGGAGAAAGCCAGTCAAAAGGAGAGGAATTCTCATGACCCAGGAAGAAACTGAGGAGAAAGAAAAAGAAAAAAGAAAGAAGAAAAAGAAGCATGGACAGAGGGCTGGAGCTGGGCAAGCCCCAATCACTGTACCAGCCTGTCTTAAAGTCAGGTGACTCAGGATCGAGCTGAGATCACGGCCCTGCCGAGAGCGGGGATTGATGAGCTCCAGACCCTCGGCTGGAGGAGGCGCTGCAGCAGGGAGTGAAAACAGTCAAGCTGCACAAACTTTGGTGAGTGATGGGAACTAGAATCCCCAAACTGGGAAGACTGGCTGGGCGACATTTTGGAGTTGGGCAGGGCCAGCTTGAATCAAAACCCGAGGCAGCTTCTGCTGATGACTCCTAGTCCAAAGCAGATTGGTGGAATCTGCTCGGGCAGGGCCACGCCCCTGGTTGAAACCCAGTAGCCAGGGAAAAGGCTTTTCTGGGACAGTGGCATCACCAGGGAGCACACAAACTTGCTGAAGCATAAATTGCTTGACTGGCATAGGGGGAGGAGCCAGCTCTCAGCCTGCAACTCACAGATTCACAGTGGACTGGGGGGGGTGGTACTTCCCTAGCAAGAGTGCTGCAGAAAAACTGTAAGCAAAACGAAAGGCCCAGAGACCTCCATCACCCACCTGCCTGAAGGGGGCTGGAAACATGACAAGACAGAGAAACAGCAAAAGGTCCCCAAATGCGGAACCAGGGAAAGTGAGTCCAACAGAGATAAATGCAGAGGAGGTTGAGAGCAGCAAACCTGTAATGTCAGATACAGCCTCATTGGAAATAAAGAAATACATCCATGACCTCATTGTCAAATTTAAATCTGAAATTCTAACTCAGGTGAAGCAAGATATAAGAAGATAAATAAAAGAAGTCCTGGGTAATCCTCAAGTAGACACAAATGAAAGAATAGAGGAACCCAGAGAAAGGAGAGAAGCCTTTGATGAAGAATATAAACAAAATCTAGAATATATGAAACAGATCCAAACAGAATATCAGGAAATTAAAAACTCCATTGAAACCTGGCAAAACCTTTTAACAGAAACTAAAGACAAACTTTCAAAACTTGAAGACAGATTTGCAAAGTATGATCATGAAAGGAAGGATCTCTTAAAAAATAACAAGGAACCAGGAAGCAACAATACAAAGGCTAGAAGATGACAAGAGGATTTATAACCTAAGAATAAAATATGTGAATGAAGATGCAGCAACAAATACAAATGAAATAAAAAGTCTATTCACAGAAATAATTAAGGAAAACTTCCCAAACATAGGTAACGGAAGTGAAGTTCAGATAAATGAGGCATATAGA
>PVLA01000319.1:455000-509798 GCA_004027455.1 Hydrochoerus hydrochaeris | reverse complement strand
CAGTTAGAGAAAAGAAACAGGAAAACTCATCAAAATCACAGCAGACTTCTCAATGCAAACCATCAAATCAAGAAGAGCTTGGAGCAAAATATTCCAAGCCCTGAAAGAAAATAACCTCCAACCCAGAATGATGTACCTTGCAAAACTGTCTCTCAAAATTAATGGAGAGACAAGATATTTCCACAACAAAGAGGAACTGGGGAGTTTGTGACCACCAATCCAACCCTGCAAAGAATACTGAAGGACATTCTAGAGAGAGAGAAGAAAACCACCAGGGTTCCAGGAATAATGGCAGAAAGGCCTCAAAGAAAGGGGCAGACAGTGGAATCAAGGAGAAAAGTAAACAAATAACAACAGAAAAATAGCATGGCAGAGATAAGACAGAGAAAATTGGTTATATCACTGTTTTATCTTGACTGATTTTATTTGAATCTGGTATGCTTGAGAGTGTCAAGTCTGAGAGTAGGGGCAACTACTCTGAAGATGACAGGATTCAATAGGATACCCATTTTGGTTTGATTGTTAACTGCCTTTGAAGTCCTATAATGTCTCCAATGTTTAGATTTTATTAATAGTGTAAAGCAATGCTAAATTTATATTATATTTGATGATACAGACAATTTTATTGAAAATAACAAGAGACATCATAGTGACTACCATAGATCACCTTATGTTGTGGTTTTGTATGTTCTTTTCATTTTGTGTTTCTCTAGGAATTTGTATTGCTGACTCTTTTTGATTTGTTTCTCCCTCTAATACAGAAAGGATAGGTATATGTGTAGAGACTTATACATGTGTAGAACTTCTAAGTAGTTTACAAGAATGGATTATAGTTATTGTAAAGAAAAAAAGGAAAAGAGTATTCTAAAGGATATAACTGCATGTATGTTTGAGTGTGTGGAATTAATAACCATGTTGCTAAAGTTTTAGTTGGATGGATGAGCAAAACTGACTGCAGTTTCACTGTTTGGATGTCCACTTTGTGGACTTTACTTTTGTAACTTGAACAACTACATCTAAGAGGAAAGTATGTAATTATCAACTAGTGACTTTTTACTGGTTACTATTTTTTTTCTCTTTTTCTGTTTTTTTTTTTTGATTTTGTATTGTTTCTACCCTCTGTTTCAAAATTTGTTCTCAAATAAAAAATTTTAAAAACCCACAACATTAGGTGTTTTGTTTTTGAGATTTTGTATTGTTTCTACCCTCTTTCCATTTCAAAATTTTTTCTTTAAATAAAACAATTTTAAAAAAAGCAAGAGGAGGAAAAGGAAGTGCTCTAAAATAGATAACTGTATGTATACTTAAGTGTGTAGGATTGATAACCATTTTACTAAGTTTTTGTTGGATCGGTGAACAGAACTGTTTGCAGCCTCACTGTTTGAATATCCACTTTGTATCTTTAATTTTGTAACTTGAACAGCTACATCCAAGAAGATAATATGTAATGTATCAAATAGTGATTTCTTACTGTTTATTTTTTATTTTTTGAAATTCTGTATTGTTTCTACCCTTTTTTCTGTTTTGCTTCCCCCCTCTTTAAATAAAATTTAAAAAAAAAGATTTGTATTAATTTTTAACTGTAGCAAATAGTCAGAGTTTAATTGGCCTAAAACAGCACAAATCTATTACCTTAGAGAAGTCCAACATGGGTCTTACCAGAATAAAATCAAGGTATAAACAGGACTGACTCATTCTGCTTCCTTTGTTCATTCAATTTGTTGGAAGGATTCAGTTCCCTGTGCTTGTAGTGGGGAGGTCCCCAATATCTGACTGATTGTTCAGCGACAGTTATTTCAGGTTTCTGGGGATAGCTCCATTCGTCCCACTCATGAGTACCTTCCTCCAAATTCAGACTTGGTGGAGAGAATGCTCCAATCTCATTTCTCCTTACCCTTGTATTATTACATCTTTCTCCATCACAGCCAGGAAAGATTTTCCTTAAAAAGTGGAGCCCAATTGATAATCTCCTCCTGTTCCTCCTCCTCCTCTTCCTCCTTCTCTCCCTTTCTCTCCATCTCTCCATCTCTATGTCTTTCTCTGTGTCTCTGTCTCTCTTTTTCTTTCTCTCTCATAATCCATACCCTTAACATCTGTCCCTCCTGCTATACACAGTCATATATTACAGTCACATATTCACAGAATTTTGAGGATTAGGTAGTGAGCATCTTTTAGGTCTACTATTCTGCTTAAGTTAAAACCAATTTCCTTTAAAATTCAGCAGGCACTGCTCTTTTTTATTTTACCTTCGAGCATTACTGATAATGAAATTATGCCAGTTTCATCTTTATGTCTCTGTTGGTAACTTCTTATCTCTCTTACAGATTTAAGAAGTTGTCTTTATCCTTTTATTTGGACATCCAATATGCTAGTTATGGTTTTTCTTCAATGTCTATTTGACCATCCAAAAGACTCTAGCAGCATTACCTCTCAGGTCTGTCTTTAGGTCAGGAAAATATTTTTTGGTTTTTTTTTTAATGAATTTCCTGCACACTTTTCATCTCTACTATTAGGTCCATGCCTAAGGGCACTTAGTAAATGTTTTATGTGAGAGAAGATAAGGTTAGGCATGTAGCTTTGGTTGTGAAGAGCATAAAGAAAGTGGGAAAGTATATATATTACAAAGAGAAGAAACCAGAGGAAAAAACCAGGAAGACTATAGTACTTCTCTCTGAATTATAGAACTATACTTAATTTTCAAGAATTGTAGACATTTCTTGGGCCTACTAAAAAGAGATTTCCTAAGGCTGCACAATATGAAATCACATTGCAACCCATAAACTGCTGTCTAGATTGTGAGATTGTTAAACTGATTGCCATTGTATCAGAATTCTTTCTTCTTTTCAAAAAAGATTCACAGTTTCATGAAATGCAGACCAAACTTTATAAAGATTCCTGATCTCTTTTTCTCTCAACATCTTCTTACCTTGTTATTTCCATTGGATTTGAGATACTTACAGTGTAGTATATCAATAAGATTTATACAGAGGTCCAAGAAAGAGAAATATTGAAACCTAAGAGTCTATCTCCAAAAGAGAGGAAAACCACTTGGTTATTTGTTGCCTAATTGAAGTCTTGAAAGACAAAAATTACGATTAAAAATGTCCTTCTTTTAGATACCACCTGAGCATAGAAAATCATAGAAACTCTATGTGACTCAGACTGGATAACAAGTTCTCAGAACTCTCTCCACAGGACAGTGTTAGGCAGTTCCTACCACCTTGACGAATGAATATTTTTGCAACACAGGCCCCAGATACTTTTACCCAGAGTCAGTTTTCTTGTTCTGGTGATTACAATAGCAAGGTAGGGAGAAATAAATAGGGCCTGCTGTTCAAACTAACATTGTAATGAAGCTCTAAATTTGCTCATTATCCCTTGAAACAGTAGTTAGGAGGTACAGAGGGGATGGGATATTGCTGTTCTTTTGTGAACTCTGCAAGGAGAAGAAAGCAATTTGAATAAAATATTTGACAAATAAACTGTCGGGAATTTGTCAGAAGCATGTTGCTTGCCTCCATAGGAAGTCTATGAGGAGAGTTGAAGGCCTGTAATGATGAGGAAGTCTTTGCCTGAGTCTTGGGTACATCTGGCACTGGGAACTCTCCTCCACAGTTTTATTTTTGCCTACCTGTGCAGTCCCATGTGGTCACTGCTGACCTCTCCATGTCAGTCACTGGTCCAAACCCAAAAGAATACTACCAGGCTGTTTAACATGGGATCTATTTTATTGTCTGATTTATGCTTACCTTTGCACCCAGATTTGGAGACTTGTGTGATTTATGCCTAGAGCAATTATTTATTTTCAAATATACCCATGCTCTTTTCTTATCACAAAGAATTCTATATAAAAAAGCCATTGCTTTTGGGGATTTAGCTCAGCAGCATGAGCACCCACCTGGCAAGCATTAGGTCATGAGTACTGGAAAAAAAAAAGACATTGTTTAGAAATCTATCTTTATAAATAACTATGAAAATAACTTATTATTTTCAAGGTTACATTTTAAATTACAAAAAAATCCATTTCTCAAATAAGTCAATTTATAATTTGAAATCCTTTAGATCATATATATGTTGAGTTTATTTTAAGGTGTTAAGTGAAAAATATAAAAATTAGGGTAAAAATAATTTTGAGGAAACATTTTAGTTGATTTAAAGTGTCTTATGGAAAATAGGATCTCCATAAGCTAAAGACAAAAATGAGACCCATGTACATCATGATGCACTAAAGTCAAAATGTATCAAACATCTAAATATTAAAATAGAAACACTAGGGTAAGACCACGTGCTGCATCTGAGACCACCTTGGGCCACACACAGGGATGAGGACCCAACTGGGCCACACCCAGCAAATGCCAAGCAGAAAGCAGGACCCAGATTCCAGCTTTGGGCCCTAACCATGTGCTCTGGCAGAATCCCAGTGCACAGAAAGGGGCTTTGAGCCTGCTCCCAGGCGATAAGACCACATGCTGCTTCTGAGACAACCCTGGGTTGCATACAGGGACAGGGGCCCAACCAGGCCATTCCCAGTGAAACAGCAAGCAGTGAGAGGGACCCAGATTCCAGCTTTCAGCCCTGACCATGTGCTCTGGCAGAATCCCAGTGCAGAGATAAAACTTAGAACTCAGCTTCCGGGCAGAGAACCTTGGACTACAGTGGGTTAACTGTGTCAGTGTGGTGAGTATGCCCCTAAAATAGAGGTGTACAGTGGGTAAATAAGGCCAGTAGCAAAACCTCCACCAACTAACTGTAAGATCTTGGTGAGTCTGAAAAGAGTGTGGGTGACCCCCTCTTACACAGAAAACATCAGGCAGAGTGAAAATGGCAAAACAAAAAAGCAAAATGCAGTCTCAAACATCTAGTCCTCCAGAAGTAAGTGCAGTAAATACTAAAATAGAGGACCCCAAAAGTAACACACAAGGAATCTCTGAAAAGATAGTGAGTGAAATAAAAAAACAACTCCATGAGGTTGTAGAGGAAATCAAACTAGAAATACTCTCCCATGTAAAGATAGAAATAACAACCTTAGTAAAGGAGTTGCTGAGCACAGCTAAAGAAGAAATTGAGAAAAAAGTACAAGAGCATGGGAAACTGATAGAAACCTTGAATGAACAATAAAGAAAACAAGCAGAATTCATGAAACAATCTCAAATAGACATATAAAAAACAAAATATTCTATTCAAAGTGTGCAAAACCATTTAAATGAAGCTGAGGAAAGGATTTCAAACCTTGAGGACAGGATCGCAATTAGTGATCATGAAAGTATAGAACTTTTAAAAATAACAAATCAGCATGAAGTGACAATCCAACAGCTTCAAGATGATTCCAAGAGGAAAAAGTATAAGATTAATAGGCATTAGTGAAGAGGCAGGAGTCAATGCAAATGACATAGCCAAAGTATTCACAGAAGTAATTAAAGAAAATTTCCCAAACATGGGGAAAGAATCTGATATGCAGATAAGTGAGGCATATAGAACACCAAACAGTCACAATCAACATAAATTCACACCCAGACACATAATAATTAATATCTCAGACATACAGCATAAAAACAGAATACTAAAACTGTTAGAGAAAAGACACAATTCACCCATCAAGGACAGCCCATTAGAATCACAACAGGATTTTCAGCACAAACTCTAAAGTCAAGATGAGCCTTGAGTGAGGTATTTCAAGCACTGAAAGAAAACAATTTTCAACCCAGACTGATATACCCAGCAAAACTTTCATTCAAATTTAATGGAGAAACAAGATACTTCCATGACAAAGAACAACTGAAGAAATTCATGTCCACAAATCCAACCCTAGAAAGACTACTAAAAGACATACTACACAGAGATAAAAGAAACCACAATCACCAAAACACCAACAGAAAGAAACCACCAGGTAGGATAAGCAATTAAATAATGGGAAAAGCAGAAAGCAAACAACTGGAACATAACATGGCAAAGGCAAGCCAGTATGTATCAGTGATATCCATAAATGTAAATGGCCTCAACTCATCTATAAAAAGAAATAGACTGAGAGAATGGATCAAGAAACATGATCCCACAATATGCTGTTTAAAAGAAACACATCTGACCCAAAAGAACACTCACAGATTAAAAGTTAAAGGATGGAAAACAGTATACCATGCAACAGGAACACAGAAAAAAGCAAGGGGAACTATTCTATTTGCAGACAATGTGAACTTCAAACCTAAAATGATTAAAAGAGATAAAGAAGGTCACTACATAATCATTAGTGGAAAAATTCAAGAGGAAGAACTAACAATTATAAATATATATGAACCAAATACAGGAGCACCCAACTATATAAAACAAATACTAATGGGCATGAAAAACCAAATACACAAGAACACAATTATAACAGGGGTTCTTAGCAGCCCATTGTCACAAAGAGATAGATCAACTAGGCAAAAAGGCAGCAAAAAAATAACAGAACTGAACCATACCTGTGAGCAATTGGACTTAGTAGATGTTTACAAAGTGTTCCATCCAACCACATCAGAATGCACATTCTTCTCAGCAGTGCATGGGACATTCTCCAAAATAGACCATTTATTATCCAATAAAACATTCTTAAGTAAATGCAAAGGTCTTGAAATCATCCCATGCATAATATCTGACCATAGTGCACTGAAATTGAAAGTTAATGGCAAAAGAACTTGCAAAACCTGCATAAATACATAGAGATTAAATAACAACCTTTTGAGCAACCAGTGGGCTACAGATGAAATTAAAGAAAAAATAAAGCAGTATCTACAATTCATTGAAAACACAGAAACTTACTATACTCTCTGGGATGCAATGAAAGTGGTCTTAAGAGGGAAATATATAGCAATAAATTGTCATATCAAGAAAACAGAATGAGCACAAATAAATAACCTAATGCTCCATCTCAAGCTTCTACAAAAAGAAGAGCAAGCTAAACCCAAAGTTCATAGAAGAGAGGAAATTGTAAAGATTAGAGCAGAATCAATGCAACTGAAACTAAAAAAATTACAAAGAATTAATGAATCAAAAGCTGCTTTTTGAAAGAATAAACAAAATTGACAAACCCCTAGCTAACCTTATCAAGAAAAAGAAAAAACCGAAATTCACACAATAAGAACTGAAAAGGGTAAATTACTATAGATCCCATGGAAATTCAAAAGATCACAAATACCTACTTTGAAAATCCCTACTCACATAGAGTGGAAAACACAGAGGAAATGGACAGATTTCTAGAAACATATGAACTACCAAAGCTCAACCAAGAAGATACAGCAATTTTGAATAACCCAATATGAGTTATTGAAATTGAAAACATAATTAAAACTTACCAACAAAGAAAAGCCCAGGTCCTGATGGATTCACAGCTGAATTCTGCAAGAAATTCAGAGAAGATTTGATGCCAATACTCCTTAAATGCTTCAGTGAAATTGAGAAGAAAGCAATCCTCCCTAAATCATTCCTGGAGGCAAATATTACTCTGATACCAAAACCAGAGAAAGATCCAACCAAAAAGTACAACTATAGGCCAATCTCACTAATGAACACTGAGGCAAAGATTCTCAATAAAATACTGGCAAATGGAATGCAACAAATCATCAAGAAGATTATACATCATGACCAAGTAGGGTTCATTTCAAGAATGCAAGGATGGTTTAACATACGCAAATCAATAAATGTAATATACCACATCAACAGAGCCAAAAACAAAAAACACATGGTCATCTCAATAGGTGAAGAAAAAGCTTTTCACAAAGTCCAACATATGTTCATGATAAAAACCCTTCAGAAACTTGGAATACACAGTGTCTACCTCAACCTTATAAAGGCCATCTATGACAAACCAATAGCCAACATTTTACTAAATGGACAAAAACTGAAAGCTTTCACTTTAAAATCAGGAACAAGACAAGGATGTCCACTATCACCACTCCTTTTCAATATAATTGTGGAAACACTAGCCAGGGCAATCAGACTAGAGAGAGAAATAAAAGGAATAAAGACAAGAAAGGAAGAAGTTAAATTATCACTCTTTGCAGATGGCATGATACTCTATATAGAAGACCCAAAAAACTCCATTAAAAGACTACTAGAGGTAATAAGTTCATCAATGTAGCTGGATAAAAAAGTCAATGCTCAAAAATCAATAGCATTCCTGTACACAAACAAAAAACTCACCAAGAGAGAAATTATGGAAATATTGCTGCTTACAATAACATCTAAAAAAATGAAATACTTAGGAATCAACCTAACTAAAAATGTAAAATACCTATATGCTGAAAATTTTGCTATGCTAAAAAAAGAGATTGAAGAGGATATTAGAAAATGGAAGGACATTCCTTGCTCTTGGCTAGGAAGAACCAACATTGTGAAAATGACCATACTCCCCAAACTGTTATAAAGATTTAACACAATCCCAATCAAAATACCATTGACATACCTCACAGATCTAGAGAAAACACTCCTAAAATTCATTTGGAAACAGAAGAAAGCTAGAATAGCAAAGGCAACTCTGGGCAACAAAGGCAAGGCAGAAGGCATCTCAATTCCTGACTTGAATCTATACTACAAAGCCACAGTGATAAAATCAGCATGGTACTGGCAAAGAAATAGACCTGAGTATCAATGGAACAGATTAGAAGATGCAAGCACAACTACAAAGGCACTCAGCTACCTGATATTTGACAAGGGGGCTAAATTTGTCCACTGGAAGAAAGATAGCCTCTTTAATAAATGGTGTTGGAAAAATTGGCTCTCCACATGGTGAAGACTGAAACTAGATCCATGTTTATCACCATGCACAAAACTAAAGTCTAAATGGATCAAAGACCTAAATATTAAAACAGAAACACTGAATCTACTGGAAGACAAGGTAGGTAGAAGTGTTGGAAACATAGGGGTAGACAGAGAATTTATAAACATAACGCAAAAATGCATGGCAAACACTTTAAAGAATCAACAACTGGGATCTCATATTATTGAAGTTTTTGTACTTCAAATGAAATCACCAACAAAGTGAAAAGAAAACCCACAGAGTGGAAAAGAATTTTAGCCAGCAACCCCTCAGGCAAAGAAAGGACTTATGTCCAGAACATGAATTCAAAAGAATTCAAAAACATCAAGCCCCCCAAATTCAAAGATCCTCCCCAAAAATGGGCATCTGAGATGAACACACAGTTCTCAGAGAAAGATATACAAATGGCAAATAAATACATGAAAAAATGTTCACCATCACTGGTCATTCGAGAAATGCAAACTCAAACAGCATTGAGATTTCTTCACACTCCAGAAAGAATAGTGGCCATCAAGAAATCAACTGATAACATGTTGGCGAGGCTACTGGGAAAAAGGAACACTGCTCCACTATTGGTGGGAATGTAGACTGGTGCAACCACCATGGAAATCCTTATGGAGAATTCTCAGAAAACTAGGATTGGAAGTTCCATTCAATCCAGCTATTCCCCTCCTGGGTATTTTCCCTGAAGAAATGAAAAGTTCATATCACATGTGCACCCATGTTCATAGCAGCACAATTTGTAATAGCTAAATCTTGGAAACAACCAAAATGCCCATCAACTGCAGAGTGGATGAAAAAGATGTATTTTTACACAATGGAATATTATTCAGCTATAAAAAGTATGATCTTGAGGCCTTCATAGGTAAATGGAGACAACTTGGGACTATCCTCATTAGTGAAATAAATAAGAATCATATTTATGAATATCACATTGTGTCTCTCATATAAAAAGTAATAAGAACTATGAGTAATAAAACCCAAAATGTGTAATTGCTATTGTAAAAAAGAGAGGAAAAGAAAGGGCTCTAAGGGATATGACTGCATGTATGTTTGAGTGTGTAAAATAAATGACCATATTGCTGAATCTTTGTTGGATTTGAGCTGAACTGTTTGCAGTCTCAGTGTTTGAATGTCTACTATGTATCCTTTACTTTTGTAACTTCAACAACTACCTCCAAGATGACAATATGTAATTTATCAACTAATGATTTCTTAGTGTTTTTTCTTTTTTCTTTTAGAATTCTGTATTGTTTCTTTCCTTTTTTCTTTTGCTTTTTTTTTCTCTTTAAATAAAATTTTTTAAAAATGCATAATTGCTATTGTAAAAAAGAGGAAATAGGAAGCACTATAAAAGATATAACTGCATTAATGTTTAAGTGTGTAGGGTTGATACCCATACCTCTAAGTTCTTCTTCGATTGTTGAACAGATCTGTTTGCAGTCTCACTGATTGAATGCCTACTTTGTATGCTCTAATTTTGTAACATGAACAACTATTTCTAAAAGGTCAATATGTAATTTATCAACCAGTGATCTCTTACTGTTTACCCTTTTTAAAAAATTCTGTAGTATTTCTACCTTTTTTCTGTTTTTTTTTTCTCTTTACATTAAAAAAAAATTTTTAAAAAAGAAAGAAAGAAAGAAAGAAAGAAAGAAAGAAAGAAAGAAAGAAAGAAAGAAAGAAAGAAATCACCAGCTGGGAAAACAGGAAGCCAGCATGCAGCTCTGATAAGTGGCTGTGGCCTCTCATGCCGCAGCTGCCCCAGGGTGAGAACCATATCAGCGTTGTTTCCTTAGATTTGCACCATGTTGAAACTTGGGGCGCTGGGAAAACAGGCAGCCAGCTCACTGCTCTGGTGGGCAGCTGTGAGTCTACCAGCATGCAGCTAAGAATCAAACATCCATCTCATCCCTCCCTCCCGCTAGCAAGTGAGAGCCAGAAATCTGAGCATCTCTTGCCAGTTTGACTATATGCAATATAGCAAATAAGGGGGATTTATTTTCTGCCATCTCTGTGAAGGCAAATATTTTTATCTCTCTTTTGCTTTGTTTTGATCAATAGTAGTGCTCTATTCAATATTCTGTTTTTATAATTTCGGTATTTCCTTTGATATTGCTCTACCTGATTGAAGGAACAAATATTATGAAGAAAACCAGATGTGCTATTGTACCTATTGCTGTTATCCTGGTAACCTGCTGTGAGGTTCTGTACCAATTTCACTGCACTGCCTCAATTGGCTTTGTCCTGTCTTGTTCTGCTGTATTTTACTACCTTCTAAAATAAATCAATAAATAAAAAATAATAATAAATAAGAAAAAATTAAAAAGTTAATAACAACAACAAAACAGATCAGTAAGGTACTGAGCAACCTGAAACATGATATAACTGAACAGATAATGGACTTAAAAATCAAAAGGAGGAAAAGAAAGTGCTCTAAGGGCTATAACTGCATGTATATTTAAGTGTGTAGGATTGATCACCATGTTGCTAAGTTTTTGTTAGATTGGTGAACAGACCTGTTTGCAGCCTCACTGTTTGAATGTCCACTTTGCAAGCTTTAATTTTGAAACTTGAACAACCATATCTAAGGAGACAATATGTAACGTATCAACTAGTGATTTCTTATTGCTTATTTTTTTAATTCTGTATTTTTTCTACCTTTTTTTCTGTTTTGCTTTTTTTCCCTTCTCTTTAAATAAAATTTTTTAAAAAAGAATGATGGGGACAATAACAAGTCAAATTTCACAGCTAGTAAGTGCCCTAAACTATTATCCTATATACTAGCAATGAATGGTTGGCAACTGAAATAAAAAAACAATATCATGTATAATATAAACCAAAAAAAAGTGAGAAAAAGAGAACATTTGGAAATTCTCCAGAATAATTTTAAGAAAATATATATAAATTATAGTTTGAAAAACTATGAGAATTGTTACAATGAATAATACAAAATCTAAAGCAGTGGAGTTTTTATCCTGCTAATAATCTTTTGGCAGAGAACCTCTGAGATATCTAGTCTTCCAAAGTAGATAAATAGATCAGTGTCATATAAACAAAAATATCTACAAAGTATTCTAAAAATTTTGCCTCAGTCTTAGGTAAAAAAAGCTGGAAATAAAGAATATTAAAATTGAAGAATTGAAAAAAAATCACCAACAGAGTGAAAAAAAATCCATGAATTGAGAAAAAAATCTTAGTCAAATGTCCCTCAGACAAAGAACTCCTACCTAGAACATATAAAGAATTAAAGATAAATCAGGCCCCCAGAATTCAAAGACCCAGTCCAAAAATAGGCATCTGAGATGGATATACACTTCTTAGATGAAGAAATACAAATAGCAAATAAACATATGAAAAATGTCAACATCATTGGTCATTTGAGAAATGCAAATTAAAACAACACTAAAATTCTACCTCACTCCAGAAAGAATGGCTATCATCAAGAAATCAACCAATAATAAATGCTAGTGGGACAATGGGGAAAAAGGAACCCTTCCCTTTTGTTGGTGAGAGTGTAGACTGGTGCAACCACTGTGGAAATCAGTGTGGAGATTCCTCAAAAAACTAAGATTAGAGGTCCCATTTAACTCAGCTATTCTCCTTTTGGGTATTTTCTTAAAAGAATTAAAAACCTCACATCACAACAATATATGTGCATCTATGGTATAGTAGTACAATTTGTAATGGCTAAATCTTGGAAATACCAAATGCCCATCAACTGAGGAATGGATAGAAAAGATATGGTATTTTTCTACAATAAAGTACTGTTCAGCTACAAAGAAGGGTAAGCTAGAGGTTTTTATAGGTAAATAGATGCAACTAAGGACCATATTTGTAAGTGAAATAAATCAGACTCTCTTTTATAAACATCATATTGTTTCCCTCACATAAGAAACTGAAAGATTAAATAAGATCCAAAAGGTACAACACATATGATGAAAGGAAATGAAACTATTCAAATGGAAAAAACAACTGGGATGGGGAAAAAGAGAAAAAGGATTTTTTGATCTGTTTTGCATGCTTGTATTGTGTAATCTGAGCAACTATTTTGATGATAGCACTATGCAATATAGTGACTATTGTTAATTTCCTATTGGCTTGTTTTGAAGTCCTACATAGTTGTTATTGTTTTGTTACTTTGTCTTCTTTTAATCCCTTTAAAATAAAAAATTTTTAAAGTAAAATGTTTTATTGTCTTCAGGTCAAAAGTTGAAAGATCTATACATTTAAACAGTTTGTAAGCAATGGGGCCTGATAAGAAGGAAGCAAAGTTATCACGTACCATAAAATAAAGTAACTGGTTTGAATTATCAGATTGGAGTTTGTTCATAAGGAAGTTATTCCGTTGTTATTATCAAGAAAGCAAAAATTAACAAATACAGATGGAAATCCAAATTAGTATAGCCACTATGGAGAACAGTATGGAAATTCCTTAAAAATGAACATTTGTCCTCATACCAAAAAAAAAAAAAAATGAACATTAGATCCATCAGATAAGTCAACTTTTAAATTTGATGTGTCATGTTTGGATACCTCTCCTTTATATGATTTCTTTTTATTCAAGGAACAGATGTTTAACCATTTGCAATACTGGAAGGGCCCTACATATTTGATTCACTTGCTGTAAGCTTCATTTAGCCTTAAATTACAATATAGCCCAAAACTTACATAACATCACTGCATAATGACTCTTGAAGTAGAAAAGATTTGCACCACAATGATTGACATTCTGCTGCCTGAAGAAGGATGTAAAATCTACAAAACTCATGCTTTATTGTTTTGGTGTATTGCTAAAACCATTTTACAGATACTGTGATAAAGAAAAATTTATGAACAAACACACATAGGCTAGAATAAAATAATGCAAATAATTTAATCTTATATTCTTATTGATTTAGTTATGAAATTATATGTTCTTCAGTTTAATTTTCATATATGCATACATCCAGGGTCTCTATCTTGGGCCCATGTTTGTGGGATGACAGGCATTGAGTGTTGCTGTGCACAAGCATTTTTGGAGCATTACAAAGCCAATCCCTCCTTTTCATTTATAGCAAGGCCTTATAAGGCCACTGTGTCACATATGTTTCCAATTAATCTCCTGCTAGGCTATCTGATTGAATCGTATAATCACTGAAATGTTTTAAAGGGTTAAGTAATTTGTGTTATAGCCATAGGTTAAACACTGTTGAACCACCAAACTTGTAATATGTGTTTAACATAAACAAATCATTTCACAGATACAAGCATGGCTAATGGGGTGCCATAACAGGAAGGCAGATGCCTTTGTCTAATTTTGTCCTTACACCCAAAACATTATAGTGCTTATTTTAATACTAAAAATAAGGTACAAGAGGAAATTTCCATTTATTACAGTATAGACAAACAATCTGAATAATTTAGGCTATGTATACAGAGAACAAAGTGAGGTTCATATTTTATAAATATTCATGATTAATGTGGGTAAGCTGTCTAGATAATTCAGAAGCTATCCTACTCCTGCACAGTTCAGTTTGCTAGTCTAGGGAGAACCAGTTTACCAGATAATTATATATCTTTACTTCATCACTAAGTACAGAACCAAACAAGAGAAATATCTCATTTTTTGCTTAATTCAGATATTTATTGCAATTTGATGATGTGACATTATATGAACTCAGTGACAAATGGAGACTTTTCATGGACTTTAAGTTCCTGCTCTATACTTTAGAACTGGGTCAGTCTTTCCCATCTTATTCTCACATTCTGCCCTCTACCCTTGGTATGGACAGTGTCATCAGAGCTGACACTTAGGCCTTAACTCCCTGTGATTTCATCTAATTAAATTAGTCTAGCATTTTATGAAATTCTCACTCAGAAGGCAGTAGCTCTTCCTTCCCCAGGATATGAAATATCTTCTTTGAAAGGACATTCCAAAAAAAAAAAGAATCATTTTATAATTTCAATCCTGATGAGGAAGGAAATAACAGAGTAACATCTAAGATTTCAGTAAAATTTTTAAATTCTCTGTCTTTCTAGTTACCACTATTGTTTTCTTTTTTCTTAGTAAATGTCTTTAAGTAGTTTTAAAAAGTGGTCATACAAAGAAAGGACCATGAGAAAGTATGGCTGAAGAATAGTCAACAGCAAGGGTCAGTGGTTAGTTACTTTTCTCTTGCTGCTGAGACAAAATACTTGACACCCAAAATCAAAGGAGAAAAGACTTATTTGCCTCACATTTGGTAGAGATTCAGTCTATAATCAGTTGGCTCCAAGGAAGGGTGGCATGGCAGAAGAAAAAAAAAAGGGTGGCAGTGGCAGAAGAAGACAGCAAACAACAAGGAATGATCATGACTTTCTAAACTATAGGCCTTATCCAGACTACTTAGGGTGGGTAGTAGTCAAACCATTGATCCCAAAGTCCTTGACCCTAGCATTGTAACAGGAATAGGTTCTAGCATCCACCTACTAGATCCTGCCATCTCTGAAAAAGCCCCACCAATGACTGCATGAAGCTTTGGGGGAACATCTAAACACAAGCCATAACAGTCTTAATTTTGATTCTATCCTGTACATACTTGAAAATAATGCATACAGGTATGACTGAAAACTATAGTGAGTACTTAAATTTTAAAACATTATTACACTAAAAGTCTCATTGTTATCAGCTTCCAACTCATAGTAACCACCAATAGTAAATTTACCAAAGATAAAAATAAAGAATAAACTCATTTTTAAAAAATCATCTATTCACAAAGGAAATTGATAAAACATCAAGAGAGGAAGACAGAAACAAGATGTAAATAAACAACCAGAAAACAATTAGCAAATGGCAATGTCTTTATCAGTAATCACATAAATGTAAATAGATTAAATTATCTAATCAAAAACATATAATTCTCTCTCATTTTAAACATCTCTATTCCATCACTATTTCTACTTTCTGAAGTCCTCTTCTGTAAGCACCGTATTGACAAGTTGTAATAAAAGTATGATGGATGCTGTGCTAAGTTACATACAACAGAAAAGTAGGCTCATTAAAACCATCTGGACTGTCCTCACCTACTTTACTCACTGGGTATGGCACTGTGCAACTTCTGACTCCTTCACAAAATGACCATGACAAACACATATCTAAATCTGATTGAGTACATCAAGGCAACCACAACAGTGCTATTAATGGCACAAAATAGGACTTTCAAAACTGCTTTTAAAAATAGAAAGAATGATGGAATATGTGTGTTCAAAGCAAGGGAAAGTGATTTCAGGAAGATTAATGGCAATGTATCATTAACTGTAATAAAATGTTTAAATCTAAACACAGAATATTTTTCAATCATGCATCCTGTTGTGCGGATATTGAATGTAATGTTTTACCTATGTCTGTTAGGTCTGTTTGGTCTAAAACATAGTTCAAGTCCAAATAATTCTTTCAAGATTTTCTGTAGGTAAGGTATTGATACTCCTTTACATTGTTTGCTTAGAGTACACCTAACCTTTCATGTCTATTAATATTTGTTTTGTATATTTGAGTCTCCAGTATAGGGCACATATATTTATAATTCTTATATTTGCTTGAAGAATTGATCTCATTGTCAGATACAATTACCTTCTTTGTCTTCTTTAAAGTTATTGATTTGAATTTTATTTTCTTATTTAAATGTAGCTAACAGTTTTGATTTCTAGTTATATTTTCCATCTCTTTGCTTCCAAGCTATATGTTTTATTAAAGGTTAAATAAGTTTCTTATAAGAAACATATGGTTGAGCCTTGTTACTGTATAATTCAACCATTATATTTTTGTTTTGTTTTATTTTTTTATTTGTACATGTTTCCAGTACATAATATTCTGATACATCATGGGAAATTTGTACATGTACACAACATAGCTTACTTGTTTTTTGATCCTCTTCCCCTCCCTTCCTTTAAACTGTACTTCCCCTCCCATTTCCAAAAGCTTTGTTTTATGTTTTTGAGGGGTAATTTAATCTATTTACACTTATGGATATATGTTATTGATAAATACTTATTGCCATTTGTTAATTTTATTCTGGTTGTTTGTAGATGTCTTGTTTCTTCCTCTTTTATCATATTACTTTCTGAATATATGACTTTTAAAATGTGATTATTCTAGCTGCCATCAAGAAATCAACTGATAACAAATGTTGGCGAGGCTGTGGGAAAAAGAGAACACTGCTCCACTGTTGGTGGGAGTGTAGACTGGTGCAACCACTATGGAAATCCATATGGAGAATTCTCAGAAGAGTAGGATTGGAAGCCCCATTCAATCCAGCTATTCCCCTCCTGGGTATTTTCCCAGAAGAACTGACAAGTTCATATCACAGTGATATATGTGCACCCATGTTTATAGTGGCACAATTTGTGATAGCTAAATCCTGGAAACAACCAAGATGCCCAGCTACTGCAGAGTGGATGAAAAAGATGTGGCATTTTTATGCAATGGAATATTACTCAGGTACAAAAAAGGATGATCTTGAGGCATTCATAGGTAAATGGAGACAACTTGAGTCTATCCTCATTAGTGAAATAAATAAGAATCATATTTATAAATATCATATTGTGTCTCTAATGTAAAAAGTAAATAAGAACTACAATTGTAATAAAACCAAAATGTGTAATTGCTATTGTAAAGAGAGGAAAATTGCTATTGTAAAGAGAGGAAAAGAAAGTGCTCTAAGGGATATAACTGCATGTATGTTTGAGTGTTTAAAATAGATGACGATATTGCTGAATCTTTGTTGAATCTTTGAGCAAAACTGTTTATAGTCTGACTGTCTGAATGTCTACTATGTACCCTTTAACTTTGTAACTTGAACAACTACATCCAAGATGACAATATGTAATTTATAAACTAGTGATTTCTTAGTGGAGTTTTTCTCATTTTCCTTTTCTTTCTTTCTTTTTCTTTCTTTCTTTTAGAATTCTGTATTGTTTCTATCCTTTTTCCTGTTTTGCTTTTTTTCTTCTCTTTAAATAAAATTTTAAAAATGTATAATTGCTAGTGTAAAAAAGAGGAAATAGGAAGTACTATAAAAGATATAGCTGCATGTATGTTTAGGTTTGTGGGATTGATAATCATATTTCTAGGTTCTTGTTGGATTGTTGAACAGATCTGTTTGCACTCTCACTGCTTGGGTGTCCACTTTGTGTGCTTAAATTTTGTAACTTGAAAAACTATTTCTAAAAGAACACTATGTAATTTATCAACTAGTTATTTCTTACTGTTTATGTTTTTTTCTTGAAATTCTGCAATATTTCTATCCTTTTTCTATTTTTTTCTCTTTAAATAAAAAAATCAAAAAATGTGATTATTCTATACTTTTACTTTTTGTGTATATATTATTGGTTCTTTTTTTGGTGTTTGTTATGAGCTGGGAGCTGGTAGCAATTTAACTTTGATTAAATAAAAACTTATTATAACTATATAGTCATTTTAATCATCTTATCTTCTAATTTTATAGTGTAAGGTAATATATGTACCATTATTACCTTATTAGAATATTTTGAATTGATTATGTTATCTTTACCCAAAATTTCATATTTCCTATGTTTTCATGTTACCATCTATTTGTTGCACTTGAAGAAAAATGTGTCTAGTATTTCTTGTAAAGCTATTTTACTGGTGACAAAATTCACCCACTTTTCTGTGAGAAAGTATATTTAATTTCTGAAGTACATCTTTGCTAGGTACTGCATTTTTGCTTGGCAGATTTTTTTCCAACCTTTGAATATATTTTACTTTATCTTGACCTGTAAGGGTTTACTAAGAATTTCACTGATAATTGTATGAGAGTTCTTTTTATGAAGCTTTAGGCCACTCTGGAGTCTGCACTCTGGAGTCATGCAGCACTGGCTTGTGGCATGTAGCCTTGGGGACTAGCCTGAAGTTTGTGGTAAACCCAGAGACTGAGTTTTCAGGGATTGGTCTGGTTTTAGGGTTCTCTAGGAGAGGATGGAGTTGGAGCACATGTAAAGTTGAATGTTTATCTCACTTTCTTTCCTCCAAAGGACAACTGTGTTATACAAGCTTGGGGAAGGCAAGTCAAGTGTAATCTGAAACTGGCCTCCTCAATGCATTTTTTCTTGTTTCTTGGCTTCATCCAGGTGCTGAGACCTGGATTCCTTAGCATTTGTTGATTGATTTTTGCATGGTTCATTGATCAAAACTAATGTTTCTTTGAGGGCATAAGTGCTGATAACTCCTATTCCTCATACTGGCTAACATCATAGAGAAAATGTTTTTGTTTTTGTTGTTGTTGTTGTTTTGTTTTACATTGTATCATGTGACAGAATATCTGGCTGTTCCAGATATTACTACTTTTAAGAGTGGGTTGGGTGATGTTGCCTTATACATCCTTTTCAAAGTTTTCATTAGCTACATAAGAGTTTTAGTAGTTATTGATAATTATTGGTTTGATAAATTATTTCATTAACAGTCACTGTGCATTTATGATTCTATCATTCTTTCTGCTTTTAATAGCTTAAATTCCTCAACATAGAACAACTTTCTGTCATTGGTTCTTTACTCACAATAAAATGTAATATACATAGAAAGTCACCAAAGACTCATAGTTCTTCATCCATCTCCAATTTTTTTCCTAGCCACTTTTTAGAATAAGTTGGTTCCTTAGCAACCTCTAGTGGTGACCAATGAAGCATCTTTTTTGACACAAATATAAACTCGTGGATTTTAAAGACATTTGATATATTTGTTCATTGTGGACATTTTTATCTTTGATGCTCTGATTCACTCCTCTGTTGTTAGTGGGAGCTCCTCAAATAGGCTCTTGCTTCCCTTTGACATGTCTGTAACAGTTAAAAATAGTCCTCTATTTCTGACATAGCAAAATATGCAGATTCACCTTGTGTTTTTCTTCCCCTGTCCTGGAATCTTGTATTTCTTCAAGGATCTCTCAATATTCTTGTGGAAAGTAATCATTATAGACCTTCATGTGTTCTTCCCTTTGGTATTTTTACCCAATGATGGTGGAACTGAATTAGTACCCTTTATGTATTAATGTATTAGTCTATTTTTTATTATTCTTATGAAATACCCAAGACTGAGTGATTCTATGAAGAAAAGAGGTTTATTTTGTTTCACAATTCTGGTGGTTCAATTGCAAGTTGCCACGTCTGGTGATATACAGGTAGACACCTAAGATGGTATGGAACATCACATGGCAAGATAAATGAAGCACATGTACCTGTGTGCTTTCTGAACACTCTCTTTTTACAAAGCCACTATTGTGAAATCTTAGAGACTCCCTCCTAATGGCCTTATCTGATCACCCATCAAAGACTCAACCTCTAAACACCATTCAGATTAAATTGCTACTCACTTAATAATTCATAGTGAGAGTTAAATTTCAAAACATGAACCCTTGGGAGGTACTCACTACATCCAAACTCTAGCAGTTGAATATGCCACTGATATCACCTGATAGACATTCTGGGTACAAGATCAAAGAACCAGCTTCAACTCTCAGAAAATTCTGCTAAGGTATCTTACTTAGATGTGGCAGGTTATGCAGCAGTAACTTACAATGATATCTAAAGGCTTAATACACCAATAGTTTATTTCTAGCTGATGCTACAAATCCATTATGATTTGAAGGAGTGTCTGATCCTCATGATCTTTCAGAATCCAGATATGTACCATCATATTTTCTAGCATCCTTCTAAATACATATCTCCTAATGTACCTAAATGGAGGAGGGAGCCTGAAGGTCTTGCACTGATAATTTAATACATTAACCCTGAAATGGCTCAGCTCAGTTCAACTCACAGTCCAGTATGCTATGATTTCAACTATCAGAGTACTCAATCCTCTCATAAACTAAGGTGATCAGAATACTCAATCTTCTCATAAACTAAGAACAGGAAAACTGGATAAGGACAAAAAATTTAATTTAAACTGAGTTCAAAGCATTTTTATGATACAGAAAAATCATCAGAGAAGAACTAGAAATCTATGCAAGGTATGCAACATAATCTTTGTAGAAACAGTGGTATAAATACAAACAAAACACTTATAGCTATGTAATTGTGCCATTTTGAATCAATCACAAGCTCAATGGATAACATTTTTTTCTTAAAAGCTAAATCATTAATAAAAATGGTATTTAATTATTTATCAATTAACCACTATTTTAAAGAAAATGAAACCTATGTAATAATGTAACAAACAAAGCATTTATGGGCTGAATACACCTTATCTAAAATGCTGAAGAAGAATTTTAATAGTAGCATGTTCTTAGATTTTTGAATAGTTGCATAACATAATGAGATATACTGCATGTGGAACTAACTATAAACATGAAATTCATTTATACTTTATGTGTACCATAAGTAAATTTTTAAAAAAATTTTTATTTTACAGTGAATAAAACAAAAGAGGACAAATCTAAGCAGATCAGAACAGAACAATGTAAACAACACAATACTTCACAACAAGACAATTGGTCATTAACAGGAGCTATCATAATTTCTATTTCTTTGAAATGGTTGAGCTTAGCATTACACACAATAACGTCAAGCACAACAAAATAGAATAAAACCACTCAAGAGAACAAAAGTATTGCAAGGCATTCTGAACCAAATAACAAAAGGTGGACAATGGCTACTATATTATCTTATTTTCCATAAAAAATTTGTTCATACTATCATACATATTAAAATCCAAGGGATTTAGCTCAATGGCCTAAGTGCATGCCTCGCAAGAACAAGGTCATGAGTTCAATCCACAGTATAAAAAAAAAAAAAGATGTATTTTTAGAGACCTCCACCACCCACCCGTCTGAAGGGGGCTGGAAACATGACCAGACAGAGAAACAGCAAAAGGTCTCTAACTGTGGAACCAGGGATAGTGAGCACAGCAGAAGTAAATTCAGAGGAGGTTGAGAGCAGCAAACCTGTAATGTCAAAGACAGCCTCATCAGAAATAAAGAAATACCTCTGTGACCTCACTGATGAATTTAAATCTGAAATTCTAACTCAGGTGAAGCAAGATATAAGAAGATTAATAAAAGAAGTCCTGGGTAATCCTCTAGTAGACACAAATGAAAGCATAGAGGAACCCAGAGAAAGGAGAGAAGCCTTTGATGAAGAATATAAACAAACCCTAGAATATATGAAACAGATCCAAAGAGAATATCAGGAAATTAAAAACTCCATTGAAACCTGGCAAAACCTTTTAACAGAAACTAAAGACAAACTTTCAAAACTTGAAGATAGATTTGCAACATATGATCGGGAAAGGAAGGATCTCTGAAAAATAACATGGAAACAGGAAACAATGATACAAAGGCTAGAAGATGACAAGAGGATTTAAAATCTAAGAATAAAATATGTAAATGAATATGCAGCAACAAATACAAATGAAATAAAAAGTCTATTCACAGAAATAATTAAGGAAAACATCCCAAACTTAGGTAACAGAAGTGAAGTTCAGATAAATGAGGCATACAGAACTCCAGCCAGCTACAACCCAAACAGATCTACACCCAGACATATAATAATCAGGATCCCAGAAATCCATCACAGGAAAAGAATATTAAAAGCAGTCAGAGAAAAGAAACCAATTACCTATAAAGGACAATTCATCAAAATCACAGAGGACTTCTCAATGCAAACCATCAAATCAAGAAGAGCTTGGAGCAAAATATTCCAAGCCCTGAAAGAAAATAACCTCAAATCCAGAATGATGTACCCTGCAAAACTGTCTCTCAAAATTAATGGAGAGACAAGATATTTCCATGACAAAGAGGAACTGGGGGAGTTTGTGACTACCAATCCAACCCTGCAAAGAATACTGAAGGACATTCTAGAGAGACAAAAAAATCATGAGGGTTCCAGGAACAATGGCAAAAAGGCCTCAAAGAAAAGGGCAGACAGTGGAATGAAGGAGAAAAGTAAACAAACAATGACAGAAAAATAGCATGGTAGAGATAAGACAAAGAAGATTGGTTATATCATTGTTTTATCTTGACTGATTTTATTTGAATCTGGTATACTTGAGAGTGTCGAGTCTGAGAATAGGGGCAACTACTCTGAAGATGACAGGATTCAATAGGATACCCATTTTGGTTTGATTGTTAACTGCCTTTGAAGTCCTATAATGTCTCCAATGTTTAGATTTTATTAATAGTGTAATTCAATGCTAAGTTTAACTACACTATGTTTGACGATATAGACAATTTTACTGAAAATAACAAGAGACATCATAGTAACTACTGTAGATCAGCTATTATTGTTGTTTTATATGTCCTTTCCATTTCATGTTTCTCTAGGAATTTGTATTGTTGACTTGTTTTGATTTGTTTCTCCCTCTAATACAGAAAGGCTAGGTATATGTGTAGAGACTTATACATGTGTAGAACTTCTAAGTAGTTTAAGAGAATGGATTATAGTTATTGTAAATTTAAAAAGAGGGGAAAAGAAAGTATTCTAAAGGATATAACTGCATGTATGTTTGAGTGTGTGGGATTAATAACCATGTTGCTAAAGTTTTAGTTGGATGGATGAACAAAACTAATTGCAGTCTCACTGTTTGGATGTCCACTTTGTAGGTTTTACTTTTCTCAACTACTTCAAAGAGGAAAATATGTAATTATTAACTACTGATTTCTTACTGGTTACTATTTTTGTTTTTCTGTTTTGTTTTGTTTTTGAGATTTTGTATTATTTCTACCCTCTTTCTGTTTCAAAATTTTTTTCTTTAAATAAATTTTAAAAAGAATTAAAAAAATCCAATAAGACACAATGTGATAGAACCAATGGTAATAGAAAAAACAAGAGCCTGGTAGGACTTCAGAGCAAGATGATATCAAATCAACAATGGCTGCCATGTTGTCTTTTCTTCAAAGTAACTATTCATACCATCACATATATTAAGATCAAACAAAACAGAATAAAATCATTCCAACCAATGAATGAAAACATAAGACTTCAAAGCAATATAATGGTGAACCATGATTACCATAAAATCTTCTGTATTCTTATCATTTCTTACACTAGGGATACTAAATGATATTTATACACGTGAGTTTGATTTACTTCATTTATGAGTATGGATTCAAGTTGCATCCATTTATTTATAAATATCTCAATGTGATCATTCTTTATAGCTGAGTAGTACTCCATTGTATAAAAGTATCACAATTTTTTTATCCATTACTTGGTTGATGGGCACTTAGGTTGTTTCCAAGATCTGGTTATTACAAATTGTGCCACTATAAACATAGGTACACATATATCACTGTGTTAAGATGTTTTCAGTTCTTCTAGGAATATGCCTAGGAGTGGAATAGCTGGGTCAAATGGGACTTTCAATCCCAGCTTTTTGAGGAATCTCCAGACTGACCTCCACAGTGGTTGCACCAGTCTACACCCTCACCAACAGTACCGAAGTGTTCCTTTTTCCCCACAGCCTCTCTAGCATTTGTTCTTGATAGTTTTGTTGATCCTGGCCATTCTTTCTGGAGTGAGATGGAATCTCAGTGTGGTTTTAATTTGAATTTCTCTAATGACCAATGATGATGAACATTTCTTCATGTATTTATTTGTCATTCATATTTCTTCATCTTAGAACTGTATCTTCATCTTGGATGCCCATTTTGGGATCGGGTCTTTGAATTTTGAGGGTCTGATTTTTTTAATTCTTTGTAAGTTCTAGAAAGAAGTCCTTTGTCTGAGGGACAGTTCACTAACATTTTTTCCCAGTTTGTGGGTTTTCTTTTCACTCTGCTGGAGATTTCTTTAGACATGCAGAAACTCTTTAATAAGATGTGATCCTGGGAAATATTTCCCCTGCAGTTTGGTTCTTGTTCATGAATTCTCTACTAATCCCTATGTCTTCAACATTTTTACCTACTTTGTCTTCCAACAGATTTAGTGTTTCTGTTTTAATATTTAGATCTTTGATCCATTTAGATTTTAGTTTAGTACATGGTGATAGGTATGGGTCTAATTTTAGTTTTTGGCATGTGGAAAGCCAGTTTTTCTAGAACCATTTATTAAAGAGACTATCGTTCTTCCAGTGAGCATGCTTGGCCCCTTTATCAAAGATAAGGTGGTTGAGTGTGTTTGTAGTTGCATCTACTTGTCTTCAGGTCTGTTTTTATTCCAATACCATGTTGATTTTATTACAGTAGCTTTGTAGTATAACTTCAAGTCAGGGATTGTGATGCCTCGTGCCTTGGCTTTGCTGCTTAGAATTGCCTTTACTATTCTAGGTCTCTTCTGGTTCCAGATGAATTTTAGGAGTGATTTCTCTAGATCTATGAGGTATGTTAGTGCTATTTTCATTGGGATTGCATGGAATCTGTACAACAATTTTGGGAAAATGGCCATTTTCACAATATTTATTCTTCCTATCCATGAACAAGGGATGTCTTTGCATTTACTGAGGTCCTATTTGATTTCTTTTTTCAGGGTATTATAATTTTCCCTGTACAACTCTTTTACATCTTTCATTAGATTAATTCCTAAGTATTTCATTTTTTTGGATGCTGGTGTGAAGGGCATGGTTTCTCTTATTTCTCTCTCAGTGATCTTGTTTTTAGTGTATAAGAATGCTATTGATTTTTGAGTATTGACTTTGTATCCAGCTACATTGCTGAATTTATTTATTATATCTAGGAGTCTTTCAACAGAGGTTTGGGGGGTCTTCTATGTAGAGTATCATGTCACCCACAAATAATGATAATTTAACTTCTTCTTTTCCTGTCTTTACTCCTTTTATTTCTCTCTCTTGTCTAATTGCTCTGGCTAGTATTTCCAGTACTATGTTGAATAGGAGTGGTGATAAGGGACATTCTTGTCTTGTGCCTGATTTCAAGGTAAAGGCTGTCTGTTTTTTTGCCATTTAATATGACACTGGCTGTTGGCTTGTCATAGATGGCCTTTATCATATTGAGGTAAAGACCATCTATTCCAATTCTCTGTAAGGTTCTTATCATGAATGGGTGTTGGATCTTATTAAGTTTTTTCTGCATCTAGAGAAATGATCATGTGATTCTTACTTTTGGCTCTATTGATATGGTGGATTACATTTATTGATTTACATATGTTGAACCATCCCTGCATGCCTGGGTTGAATCCCACTTGGTCATGGTGTATAATCTTCTTGACGATTTGCTGCATCCTGTTTGCCAATATTTTATTGAGAATTTTTGCATCTATGTTTATTAGGGAGATTGGCCTGAAGTTCTCTTTTTTAGTTGGGTCTTTCTTAGGTTTTGGTACTAGAGTGATATTTGCTTCCAGGAATGACTTAGCAAGAGTTTCTTCCCTTTCAATTTCATTGAAGAGTTTGAGGAGTGTCAGCATTAAGTCTTCTTTGTATTTCTTGTAGAATTCCGCAGTGAATCCATCTGGACCTGGGCTCTTCTTTGTTGGTAGGGACTTGATTACATTTTCAATTTCATTAATAGAAATCAGGTTATTCAGCAGTTTTACATCTTCTTTGTCCAGCTTTGGTGGTTCATATGTTTCTAAGAATCTGTCCATTTCTTCTGTGTTATCGAACCTATGAGAGTAGAGGTTTCCGAAATAGTTGCTGATGATCTTCTGTATTTCCACAGGATCTGTAGTGATTTCACCTTTTTCACTCTGTATTGTGTGAATTTGCATCTTTTCTTTCTGTTTTTAATTAGGTTGGCTAGGGGCTTATCAATTTTATTTATTCTTTCAGAGAACCAAGTCTTTGATTCATTGTATTGTTTTCTTAGTCTCTATTGCATTAATTTCTGCTCTGATTTTTATAATTTCTTCCCTTCTTTTGGCTTTGGGCTTGGCTTACTCTTCTTTTTCTAGATGTTTGAGGCATAACATCAGGTTGCTTATTTGTGTTTGTTCTGTTTTCCTAATGTGGGCAGTCAGTGCAATAAATTTTCCTCTGAGGACCACTTTCATTGTATCCCACAGGTTCCAGTAGGTTGTATTTGTATTTTTGTTTGCTTATAAATATTGTTTAATTTCTTCTTTAATTTCCTCTGTAACCCACTGATTGCTCAAGAGTGCATTATTTAATTTCTATGTGTTTGTGTGGTTTTTGCAGTTACTTTTATCATTAATTTCCAGTTTCATGGTGCTATGATCGGATAACATGCATGGGATAATTTCAATTCTTTTGCATTTACTTAAATATGTTCTATGAGTTAGTATATGGTCTGTTTTAGAGAATGCCCCATGTACTGCTGAGAAGAATGTATATTCTGATGTTTTTTGATGGAACACTCTGTATATGTCTATCAAATCCATTTGTTCACATGTGTGATTCAGTTCTGTTATTTCTTTGCTGATCTTCTGTCTAGTTGATCTATACCTTTGTGTCAATGGTGTGTTAAGGTCTCCTGTTATAATTGTGTTATTGCCTATTTGATTTTTCATTTCTGTTAATACTTGCTTTGTGTAGTTGGGTGCTCTGGAATTTGGTGCATATATATTTAAGATTCTTATCTCTTCCTCTTGCAGTTTTCCCCTAATAGTATGTAGTGACCATCTTTATCTCTTTGGACCATTCTTGGTTTGAAGTTCACATAGTCTGCAAACAGAATAGCTACTCCTGCTTTTTTTTTGAGTTCCTGTTGCATGGAGTATTGTTTTCCATCCTTTGACTTTCAGTCTATGAATTTCCTTTTGGGTTAGATGGGTTTCTTGTAGACAGCATATGGTTGGATGTTGTTTCTTGATCCATTTTGCCAGTCTGTTTCTTTTAATTGGCGAATTGAGGCCATTTATATTAATGGTTATAGCTATCATATATTGGTTTATTGTTGACATGTTATCTTTCTGATGTTGTATCTTAACTTTCCATTCTTTCTAATTGTCTGTCTTGTCTTGCTTAGTGGTTTTTTTCTTATGTGCATCTGAAATATCTTTCAGTATTCTTTGTAGGGTTGGTTTGGTGATCATAAAGTTCTTCAACTGTTCTTTGTCATGGAAGCATCTTATTTCTCCATCCAGTTTGAAGGACAGTTTTTCAGGGCACATCAGTCTGGGTTAAAAGTTGTTTTCCTTTAGTATCTGAAACACTTCACTCCATGTTCTTCTTGACTTCATTGTTTGTGTTGAGAAGTCTGCTGTGACTCTGATAGGTTTTCCTTTATAGGTGATCTGTCTTTTCCCTCTAACAGCTTTTAATATTCTGTTCTTATGTTGGATTTCTGGAATGGTGATTATTATATGTCTGGGTGTAGTTTTGTTTTGGTTATAGCTATTTGGAGTTCTATATGCTTCACTAATTTGTATGTTAGTTTCCATACTCATGTTTGGGAAGTTTTCAGCTATTACTTCTGTAAATAGCCTCTTGATATCATTTGTGTTGTCCCCTTCTTTTTCATTTATCCCTATTCATCTTATGTTGTTTTTCTTTGCATCATCTTGCAGCTGTTGAATTGTTATTTCCTGATTTTTTGTTATTTTTAGAAGATCTTTCCTTTCCTGTTCACTAGCTGCAATCTTATCTTCAAGGTCTGAGATTCTATCTTCACTTTCATTGAGGCGGTTTTTGCAACTTTTACTAGAGTTTTTGACTTCCTGTATATCTCTTTGAATCTGCTTCATGCATTCTGTTTGTTTCTTAAACTGTTCATTCAAGGATTCTATCATTTTGCTTTGTTCCTCTAATTTTTTAGCTGTGTCTTCGTTGGATGCATTCAGTATTTCTTTCACTACTTTTATTATTTCTTCTTTTACCTGGGAGATTACTTCTGATTTGAGTACCTTCATAGCTTCCCATACTTTCTTCTTTATTTCAGTTAATATCATTTCAGGCATTTCAGGTGTATGTGTAGTATTTTCTTCTATGAACATGGCTTCTAGGTTTTCTTGGGATGGGCTGGAGGTTTGAGATTGCGTTTTGTTCTTTCACTTTGTCATTTTCCTATATTTCTGTGTTTCCAGTGATGTTCCAAAGCTTTCCCTGGATGTGTTGGAAATCACCTCCTGCACCCTCTGCTACTGGAACTCATGTGGCTTTGGCTCCCCTCACACAGTGGGCCTGGTTTCCCTGGTTGAAAGAAGATTGCTGGGCATGGTCCACTCAAGCCCACAGAACCTCTGGAGCCTAGTCCAGTGTCCTAAGGGAACTGAGCAGGCAACCAGCCACTGGGATAGATGGTCCCAAACTTTTCCAGGCCTGCCCTGGCAAGCTGCAAATCATCTCGCAGTGTGGCATGGACCTGGCTCCCCTTTCAGCAGGCCTGGCTCCCCTGGTTGAATGAAGGTCTCTGGGCACAGTCCACTCAAGCTTGTGGAACCTCTGGATCCTAGTCCAGTGTCCTAAGGGCGGGCACCCAGCCCCTGGGATAGATGGTCCCAAACTTTTCCAGGCCTGCGCTGGTGAGCTACAACTTACCTCATGGCAGTGGCATGGGCCTGGCTCCCCTCAATAAGAAAATTTTATATAATATTTTTCCTAGCCTGTATTTTAGGTATTACACATTACATGAGGTCAGTTGTGGAATTTTCTACTTATGGCATGTTGATACTCAAAAAGTTGAATATTCTGGAACATTTTAACTTCAGATTTTTGATTATGGATCATGAATGTGTTTATAAGTACACTTTGTGAAGGTTGGAGACCTGAGATAGCGAAGCTTCCTCCTGTTCCATTTCAATGCCATTCAGTGGCTCTTGAAGCTGTGACAGTAAATAATGAATTTCTCAGACACCATGACTGATGATTCTTGACTTCTAGTCAAGAATTAACAGTAATCAGTAGCATGCCTCCATGATGCATTTCAGGACTTAATGTAGAAAAATCAAATCATTATAATGTAGAGATTAAGAATACACTATAGAAAATTCATTTTGTAAGTGAAGAAATTATTTGAGTATTCCCTTCTGGGACCATTCTAAGTCATGATTATTTTCATTATAATAATCCAATATCTTACAAGTCTATATGTAGTTATGTGTGTAAGTATGCATGGATAAAATGGTGGTGCTACTGGTAGTGGTTTTTTCCCTCAAAATTTTGAAGCCATATTCTAAAGCAAAGATTAATTAATATAAAGCAAATTTT
Organism: Hydrochoerus hydrochaeris; assembly: GCA_004027455.1. NCBI lineage: Eukaryota > Metazoa > Chordata > Mammalia > Rodentia > Hydrochaeridae > Hydrochoerus > Hydrochoerus hydrochaeris. The sequence continues at coordinate 479,979 of PVLA01000319.1, read as the reverse complement.
TAAACTGCAGAAAGAATGGCTCTTATTAAGAAATCAAGGAGGAACCCATGATGGCAGAATGCTGAGTATCAGTTACTCAGAGCCAAGGGTCCAGAAACAACAGCCAAAGAGAAATCAATGGGATTTCAGGCCACATAGCATCCAAAAGGGAACTGGTAGAGGAGAAGAAAATAGGTTTCATTGCCCAGTGCCATAGAGCCGAGACTGCCCAGTGTGACTCCAGCAGCTGTGTAGCTGACCTGATGGGCAAGGAGTCAGTGAAAGCAACTTCGTTCCTCACTGGAAAACTGAGACCTGAGCTAGACTGGGAGTGTCTTGTGCAGTCAGAAGGAGCAGTGAAGATATGAGAAACCTACCTTATAGTCATCAGTTGGTGACGAAATCAGAGTGATAACCTACATGCAGTTGTGTGGAGGAGTAGCTGGTGAGCAGCACTGTCATTTTATCTCAGTGTTTGAATTTCAGCAACAGATTAGCACCAGGACTGTTTAATGCCAATGTCCAGGTGTGGAATGAGGAAAAGACCAACTATCCAGTCACATTAGACAGCCAGCAGCTGAACAAGGCTGAGAGAAGAGAAGTTGGCTGAGAAGTAGGAGCTGGGAGCAGACACCACTCCAGTAAACACCAAAATTCATTCTTAGTTCTTGCCACAAAGGACTGGAAGCAGCCCCCTGCTCTACAACCGACACCACAAGCAGATAAGCAACCTTGAACTTGTGGGGGGCAAGGGCATGCACGGACACACACACACCCACCCCTGTTGTCTTTGGTCCAGTGGCACAAGGCGGCCTTAGTTGGCTGTAGATAGCAGCATACCCTAGCCCTATGACCAACTTGTAAGAAGAGTCAACAGCATGGCCAAAATGAGCCCCGCACTCTGCAGTAATCTTACTGCAGACATGGCAGCATTATTCAGTACAGATTCCAGCTCTACCTGGGAAAATAACACAGAACTGGGGCAGCAGCAAAATACTTTTAATTTTTTTTCTATTTTTTTTTTTGGATGGGATTTATTAGGTTTGGAATTTTATTTTTTAGTTTGTTTTATCTAAACTGACCTTCTTTCCTCAATGGTCTTTCAGTATTTTCTGATATTTGCAGGAAAATGAACATTACCCCTAATCTTTCTGCTTTGTCTTGATACTCTTTTGCGTTCTCTTTCATTCTTTCTCTCCTGTCTTCTCCAGTTTCCCAAAGTTTGGGTGATCATCCTTAGTCTTTCAGCATTGCTTATACTGTATTTCTTTTCAGTTACAACTCTGTTTTGCCCCTTATTCCTCTTAAAGTCACCTTCCCCACAGAATAAAATCACCCTACAAAGGGAAGTCCCACTGCATACAAATTCCTGGCCTACACTGGATTTTGCTATGTAACATAGATCTTGCTTCCATGCTTAGACATACCACAGACTATCAGTTTCTAGGTCATGCTTGATGATATTGTTATTGATAATTGTACTACATTAGCCAGATGCCTTACTTGCTATAATGTTATTCATCCTTGTATGATAGCACTGTGATAATCTAAGGTCACAATCATTTCTATAACCCAGTACCAAAGGACTGCATGTTGAGACAAATAGGTAGCAACTCCCCATTCCTAATAAAGTGAGAGATAGGATCTTGGGATAGACACAAAGACCAACAGGCAGCTATACCTAGAAGACATCTCAGAGGAATAGACACCTTCTAGGGAAGCTTCAATATCGGTGATAAAGCTACCTAACATGAGAAAAATACAAACAACAACATAGATAAGAAATAAACACTTTAAAAAACTAGAAAATGACAGGACCCAGAAGCAAAATGCAATCCCAACTTCCAGCTCACCCAGGACAAATCCAAGGAACAATGGAATAGTGGAAATCAGAAGTCATCCACCTGAATTTACTGGAATTACAGTAGAAGAATATATATATGGTTATGGAGGATATCAAAACCAAAATAATCTCACAGGTAATAAAAGAAATAATAACCATAATGAAGGACTTTCTCAGGATATCTAGAGTAGACATAGATTTAAAAAAATAGAGAAGCATAAAAAATAACAGAAACCATGAATGCCCAACATAGGAAAGATACAAAATCCATAAAACAGATTCAAATATCCAGGAAATTAAAAATTCTGTTGACAGTCTGCAAAACTAAATGAAAGAAGGTGAAGATAGACTATAAGACCTAGAAGACAGGACTGTAATTAGTGATCATGAAAACAAAGATGTCTTAAAAGTAGCAAGGAGCCATGAATGAACAATCCAACAACTGCAAAATGATGCAAATAAGAACATAAGTCTACACCAAGGCATATAATAATCAAGATTTCACAAATTTAGAACAAGAACTGAATGTAAAAAGCTATTAGCAAAAGGTTTTGAATATTAACATCACCCTGGTGCATTCACTGCTGTATTCATTATTGTTCTTTGTTGCTGTTTTCATAGCATGCATTCATATTAGCAAAATATATTAGCAATTTACCTATAAAAGCCTCAAGATCATCCTTTTTATAGCTAAGTAATATTCCATTGTATAAAAATACCACATCTTTTTCATCCATTCTGCTGTTGATGGGCATTTTGGTTGTTTCCAAGATTTAACTATTTCAAATTGTGCTACAATAAACATAGGTGCGCATATATCACTGAGACATGACCTTTTAAATTTTGGGGGGGAAAATACCCAGAAATAGCTGGATTGAATGGAACTTCTAATCCTAGTTTGTTGAAGAATCTCCATACTGATTTCCAGAGTGGCTGCACCAGTCTACACTTCCACCAACAGTGGAGCAGAGATAACAATATGTAATTTATCAACTAGTGATTTCTTACTGTTTTTTTTGAAATTCTGTATTATTTCTACCTTTTTTCTATTTTGCTTTTTTATCTAAATAGAAAGATAAATATATTTGCAGAATATGAAATTCTGTGAAGAAAAAAATGCTTTGATCTTTTAAAAAAACCACCCCCTTCCCCCTCCTGCTTTCCAAGCAGGAAACAAATTGCTTGTTCTTGAGAACTTTCCAATCAAGAATTTAGTAGAAGCAGGTATATCTCTATCATTTTGATGTTTTTGTTAATGTTTCCAAACAATGTATTTTGAAATCAGAATAATTTATCATTTTCATATACTTCTGAAACTCTTCATCACACTAGTGATCAGAAATGAGGTATAATTGCCAAAGCCTCTGTACTTACTCTAAATTGAAGGGAGTTTTGCCCTAACTCATGGATTGTGAAGAATGAACTGTTATTGGGTCTGATTGACTGTCAGTGAATTGTGGTGTGGCATATCTGGAGGTTACTGAATGAAACTTACAATGCTTAATATGAATCTTTATTCTTTTAATATAAAAAAAGCTAGTAGAAAAAGAAACAAACCATCTATAAAGGAAACCCCATCCATACCACAACAGACTTCTCAACAGAAACTCTTAAGTCAAGGAGATCTTGGAAGCATTTCATGCCCTGTAAGAAAACAATTTCTAAATCAGATTGATGTATCCTGAAGAATTACCTTTCAGAATCAGCAGAAAAATAAAATAAATCTATGACAAAAGACAACTGAAGAAATTTGTAACAAGCAAAACAGCCCTATGAATGCAAAGATTTCTGAAAGATATTCTAGAAAGAGAAAACAGAGCATATAATACTAAGACTACCAATATAAAGAAGCCAGTAGGCTAGGGAAACAAACAGAGGGGAAAGACAGGGAACCATCCATAGAAAAATTATATGACAAAGACAAGTCAATACATATCAGCTATAATAACCAGTGTAAATGGTCTCAATTCAACAATCAGAAGAAACATACTGGCAAAACAGATCAAGAAACAAGATCCAACAATTTGCTGCATCAGAGAAACACTTTCACCTCAAAAAGAAATTCATAGACTGAAAGTCAAAGGATACAAAACAATACTCCATGTGACAAAACCCAGAAAAAAGCAGGAACATCTGTTCTATTTGCAGACAATGTGAACTACCATCCAAGATTAATCAAAAGAGATAAACACATTTCCTGCAAGAAAGAAAGCTTCTTTAATAAATGGTGCTGGAAAAATTGTCTTTCTGCATGTTGCAAACTAAAACTAGACTATGGGTGTCATCATGCACTAAACTGAAATAAAAATGGATCAAAGATCTAAATATTAAAGCAGAAACAGTCTGTTGGAAAAGAGAATAGGTACAACTCTTGAAGACATAAGGTAAAGACTTCATGAACAAAACATTGACTGCATGGGAACTACTACAAAGAATGGACAACTGGGATCTTGCTTATTAAAAAGCTATGGCACTGCAAAAGAAATCACCAACAAAGTGAAAAAATACCCACAGAGTGAAAAAAAGTCTTATTTTTTCTTCAGGCAAAGAACTATTATCTAGAACAAAGAATTGAAAAAATGAGACCTTCCAAATTTAGAGACCTGGTCCAAAACTGGGTATCCAAAATGAATAGACATTCTCAGAAGATGAATTAAAAACAGCAAATAAATATAATAAAAAATGTTCAACATCAGTGATCATACAAGAGATGCACATTAAAAACAATGCTGAGATTCCATCTAACTCCAGGAAGAATAACTATCAACCAATAACAAATGCTGGCAGGGCTGTGGGGAAAAAAGAACTCTTCTTCACTGTTGGTGAGAGTGTAAACTAGTGCAACCACTGGGGTAATCATTGTGAGATTCCCCAGAAAATTAGGATTAGAGGTTCCATTCCACTCAGCTATTCCCCTTTTTAGGATATTCCAAAAGAATTAAAAGCATCATATCACAGTGATTTATGCACATTCATGTTTATAGCACCACAGTTTGTAGTAACTAAATCTTGGAAATACCTGAATGTCCTTCAACCAATGAATGAAGTTTATCCTTCAGTCATACAGAAGGATAAACTTGAGATATTTATAGATAAAGGAATGGACCATGAGACCATAATCTTAAGTGAAATAAGTCAGACATATTTGTATAGCTATTACATTTTCTTTTTGGTATGAGAAGCTGAAAGTGTTAATAAGAACCAAAATGTACAATTGTGAAACAGGAAAAAATTATTCAAAAAGAATGGGGAGCTGGAAGATGGAAAAGGAAGGGAAAAAAAGGATAACATGGAAACAAAACTTTGTATATAAGGAAAGAAAGAGGAGTTAAAGGGAGGGGAGGGAAGGGTAGGAAAAAAGGAGGAACTAAGTTTTATTATGTAGAGTTGTAAGTTCCTTATGATGAATATGATCATTGCATATATCTAACTTGTATCAACAAACTTAATTAAAAATGTAAACTGAAAAGGGAAATGTTCTCAGATACTCAGAGGAAGGTACTTGTGCCATTGTGAAAGTTCATCAAATGGAACCAATTTAATTTACCTGTATTTTTCTCACTCCTGCAAGCAAAGGTGACAGTGAAATGCCAATTTCTCAGGGTTTTACCTACCTAGAAAGAGTCCTGAAGTGATTTGATAATAAGAATTTGGGTCATAGAAGTCTTGTAAATTGTGCATCTCATGCACAATGGTTTCTTCTAAGCCATAGAAACACTCAAGAGCATTGGGTCAGTTGTCCTGGTTATTTTGAGGTAAATTTAAGAATAAGACTCTGTCTAAAACAAATGTGCCACTCACTTCACTTTTAGGAGTCATTCACCATGGAAAGAATGAGCAACAGAGACATAAATGGGGGAAATATTTATGTAAAAATCTTTTTGGTCTCTTATTTTTTGCAGATTCTTTACTCACAAAACAAAGAGATTTTAGGATTTCCCAATATATGAATATAGAACATAATTGGTTTATTACTTTGTGTTGTTTTCATCACTATAAATGTGATGACAGCAGAAATTTTGATCCTCGGTCCAATAGCTGACATATAACTTCATATTGATGAAACAAGGTTTTAGTGTTGGTGTTGTTGTTTGGATCCTAAAAGTCCTTCAAAAGCTCATGTGTTGAAGGCTTGGTTCCCAGTGCAGCAATGGTGCTTTGGGGAGATGATTGTGCCCTGAAGGCTCTGACTTTAGGGATGGATTTTAGTCTGTTTATGGATTCATAGCTGAATGAATTCCTGGAAGAGGCTTTGTTATAAAGTGATTTATCACTCTTTGCTTCCTGTGCACTATTAGGTGAGCAGCTCTGCTCTGCACATATTCCCTGGTGTGATGTGTTGCTTCACAACGGGCCCACAGCAATGGGGCAAAGCAACCAGGGACTAAACCCTCTGAAACTGTGAGCCAAAATAAACACTTCCTAAACTGACTCCACAAGAAGTTTTTCACAGCAACAGGAAGCTAACAGACTTACTTATAAGCTATTTGGTATTGTTATTGTTATTATTTACCCATGTTCTTGTGGTTGCATTGAACTCTTAGTACATAATTAAGCAGTTTTTTAGAGCAAACACTGTGCCTCAGAAATTCTTTGATCTTAGTGGCTTATAATATATGACAAACATGCTGGTAATGTTTGTCTATAGCTATGACCAGAGCTTACACATTGCCCGTCCTGCCTGTAACAAGAGTTCTGGTAACAGAAGGGAAAAGCCAATGGTCCTTCTTCTCTTTCCTTATTTCCAAGGACAAGTGAGAACGTGTGGTAAGGAATAAACTGGTACTTTTTGCCTACAATTGTCCTTTCCACTAAAGAATGGTACATATGTGAAACCATTTGTCAGATCCATCTAACAATTGTGCTTAAAAGGTCTGAATAGTTGATACTTACACAACTGTACCACCTACCAGGATGTCAGCTTCTCAGAAGTTGTTTCTTCTAAAGTGTTTTTTTTTTAATATTTAAATTGTTTTCAGATTGTGTAAAGATTTACCTTTTATTTCAAGTCTTTCCCTTCTGAGTAGATAGTCCTCTTAAACTTTAACCAAAAAATTGCAAAATTCCCAGCATTATATAGGTATTTTTTCTGAATTCTTTTTCATTATCACTTAGGATATTTCCACATAAAATGCTTTTTCAACCACATATCTGATTTTCTCCTATAATTCTTTAGATTTTATTTTTCTTTGCTGTATTTTAAGTCTCTAGTTTTGTTCAGTACAGTAGCTATGGCAATCTTATTCACTTTAGAAACAGCTTTATAAGGCTACATTATCACATTTAAATAAATGAGTTTTACATTTTTTATAACCCTTCAAAGGACAAGAAGAAAATTCTGTTAAATTATTAAATCTTTGGTCAAAATGTTTTAAAATTCTCTGTGTTTTTATTTATCAGACATTTTTAATTGAAGCTGTTTCTTAGAAAATGGATCCCTTATGAAGAAAACATTGAATTCTCCTTTTATCTATACATTAAACAGCTTATGCATTTTTTATTCCTTTAATTTTAGATGCCAATATTTTACCTCTTGGGTACTTTCTGTGTAGAAGATTCATAACGAGAACAATGCTTATTCTGCAAGTCTCTATATAAAGGTGAATACTAAAAATGATTACATGCTAATGATCAAAGTTTAATGTAAGTTGTATACTACAAAGTGGATAATGATATATTTTGGCAGCAAATGCATGGCCAACTTTCTTTGCAATCTAGATGATGTGGTAAGAACACAAAAGGATTTTTAGCTTTGCATCACTATAATGAAATGCCAGACACAGGTTACTTATGAAGTAGGGAGGTTTATGTGGTTCACAGTTATGCAGATTCAAAGTAAAAGATCAGACAGTGTCATGGGCAGGCATCTGGTGGGAGTAACAGAGTAGTACGTCATGCATGGAGCCCACAAAGGAGCAATTGGTCACATATAGAACTGGGGCAGAGAGAAGAGAAGACCACATGCAGAGTTCCGCAATCCTTTTTTGAAGAGGCAACCCTCAGTGACCTAAAGACTTCTCATAAAACCCTACTTACTGTTTTTTGTAAGAGACATTTTGAGTAACTCCTCTTGAATGAAGAACAATTGCTGTGACTTGATTATATCAAGACTTATTTCCTTATACTGATATATACATCGCTGACTATGGAATTTCCTTCTCTCTTCAATTGACTTTAAGCATTGCAAATAAGGCTAGCAAGGTACTGGTATGTAATCTCTAAAGCCATCAGACAGTCTCTTGTTTCCTAGTGCTCTCTGTAAAAGATATGAGCACAGCAGAATTGTAGAGCCAGTCAGCTCCTGAAATGTCAACTGGGTATGAGCCTAGATATAAAGAGGCTATGAGTCCTCAGGGCATAAAATTTTATATATCAAAAACTGAAATAACAGCCTCCAGAAACAATTTAGTTGCTACCTTAATTGAATTACTCAGATTCATCCTTCTGAATATCTTTATCCCTGCATTTTGCAAAAATGCTTTTCTCTCTCCCTGGCTATCCAGTTCAAGTTACTCGTGTAGTTCCAGACATCCTTACTGTCGCTCACCCTTGAGCCACCCTCTTCTTCACAAGATAATAAATTCTGGGAGAGGCCTTGGATCAGGGTCATCGTCCGTACATCCTCATGGAGGTTGGATTTAGGACTCCTTGGCTGCCCTTAACTTTGAATATATCTAGGTGTCTTTACTCTCGTCATGGTTTGCATTGGTGGTGGTAGATTGGAATTAACTTGCCAGGATTCCAATACATCTCAGTGGGATTATAAATATAACTTTTTGGAATGTGAGGAAGACTGGAAAAGGGATTACAATACTTGAATTGTAATACACAATATTTGGGGTTACAATAGTTTTTAAGTGTGACTGTATCAAGATTTATTCCTGATTATACTCTTTCATGTTATTGATGCTCTAAAACACAGATCAGAATTAAATATATAAATACCATAGAGTACAATGTCTTCATAATAATTCTTGACAGAATTAATAAGCAATGGGCCAACTATAGGGTCAACACAGCTATAAAGTTTTGAATGAAATATTTCTTAAAGTAAGTTAGTTCAAGATGAATTATCACTTTTAAGTATGTGAGCTAATTTAGTTATTCTATTAAACATTTCATAACATATAGATATTTTGATAGTTCATAAAATTCCACAGTATACATTAAGTATCTGAAGCTCTCAATAGTCAGACTACACCTCTATTATGAGACCTTATTTTTTCTCACTTTTTTGTAACTTAAAATAACAAATGTTTATTATTTTGAAGAATCTGGGCACAGCTGAGTTGAGTTCTTTGCTTGAGAATTTCTCCTAAGGCTACATTCAAGGTGTTGGCCAGTCTCATATGAAGATTTGATTGGACGTGAATCTACTTCCTATTCTTTTTTATTAGTTATACAGTATACTGGATGTCATTTTGGCAGATTTGAAGGTGCACAGAACACACTTCTATCATTTTTGCACACCCCTCCTCTCTCCTTGCCCCATTCTCTTTATTTTCACATAGCTATGTAGATACGTTTTTATTGGATGTTGCTCTATTTGTTGATTGTAGCTATTATTTCCTGTGTTGTTGTAGTTTTATTCAGGAAGTCTTCAAGGTTCCACCTCTTAAAGATAGACAGTACCTCCAAATATTGTTATTCTGGAGACCAAACGTTTAACATGTGGACCCCTGGAAAAATAATTACAATACACACCCAAACATAGCAGTATATAACTCTGGAAAAGCAAAAACTGACTTATATAATAGTAGTATTGGACTTTTAAATACTGAAAATTCTATTTTGTAGTCTAATGTAGAGAACTCAGCCACTGAACTTCTGGAAAGATATATCTTTCTCATTGACATCAATGAATGAGACATTTCATTCTACGATTTTTTCATATAGTTCTTATATTATGGATTTGGTAGGAAATCAAATTAAAAGTATCTAAAAACAAGTTAGAATATTATTTTTGCCAGTCAGTGAAGAATTTATGCTAAAGCCTAACTCATGTGTATAGTGGAATGTTACAGCAAACAATTTTAATAATTGCTTTTCTACCAAACATGTAGAAAATTAGAACAAAATTGTCACCATGTGGTGTGAACTGGCTTTGCAGATGTGCACTGTCCTGGATACCTCTGGGATCAAAGTCTATAATATTGCCACCTTAAAGCCTACTGCATACTGTTTGTAAAATAATTTTAAATTTATTTTTTCAGTGGAAGATATGATCTTGCATAATTAAAACTTTTACACCACTCATTCCTTTCCAAAAATTCACTATGGATCTATATATCCTAATTTCTAGGTGAGAGTACTATCTTCTACTATTGCATCTTGGCCTTTCAGCTATTCTCAAGTGTAGGAATATCCTCTATTGGATATAAATAAAAAGTGTTTAAGTACAATGAAAGCTAATATTTGCCTGAACCCTATCTTAAATACATATTGATTTATAAGGAATGAGGAATCTGTGGTTATGTGCTTACTATGTACCACTTATTAATTTATGTATGTTAGTATAAATAATACCTACTTTATTTTCAAAATAATGATGCAGGTGCCAGGAAACTAGCACTTGCTGAGAATTGGCCATGCTGAGACTGGGAGGAGCAGAAGACCAACTAGCCAGACTTTCTGGTAAACCACACAAGCCACATGTGGTCCAGGAAGAGAAAAGTCAGATACTATCTCCTGTGAGCCTACTGGCACTCAGTCTAGGAATCACTATCTTTCCCCCCCACTCCCATAAGCAACTGGCTGGTTCTAAGGTCAGGCTGACTTGATAGCAACTGAGGTACAAAAAGCAACTGAATGCTTATATTGTTTGATTGACTTTGCAGGCCCGGGGCCAGTACTCTAGTACTGAGGATAATAGTATATGATATAGCAAATATGGGGGATTTCCTTCTGTCTTGTTTTTAAAATTCAATACTGTTCTCATTGTTTTGTTTTGTTCAAATTAATTGTTTTATTTTATTCAATGCTCTGTTTTGATGATTTTACTCTGCTTTATTTTGGTATAATTTTGCTATGTCTGATGGAATGGACAACTATTGTGAAGATGGCAAGATACACTACAGTAGCCATTGTTGCTTTCCTGTTATCCTGCTTCAAAGTTCTGTACCAAGTTCACTGCTTCATTTTGATTGGACTTATTCTGTTTTGTTTTGTTGAGTTTTATTATCTTTAAAATAAAATAATTATCCAAGTACCTTTAACATGGATATTTCAAGTCACTAAACAGAATTAGATAAGACATTATCTAAATTATGTCTATACCACTGTGCAGAGATAAATTTTGTAACTATGTGAATGTCTTTTGTAAAATGTCCAATGACTAAACACACATTACTCTTTATCACTAATCACATCACATGTTTATGCTGTTATAAACTACAGTGTAGTGATTCTACTGATATTGTATTATTTACTTTTTAATTTGTTATTAGTATATGTTTGCAGTACATAATATTTATCTCACTTCACATTATGGATTTTTTAAAAATTTTAAAAGAAAAAAGCAAAACAGAAAAAAGGGTAGAAATAATACAGAATTTCAAAAAAATAAACAGTAAGAGATCACTAGTTGATAAATTACATACAGTTCTCTTGGAAATAGTTGTTCAAGTCAAAAAAATTAAAGCATACAAGGTGGACATTTAAACAGTGAGACTGCAAACAGTTCTGTTCACCAATCCAACAAAAACTTGGTAATATAGTTATCAATCCTACACACTTAAACATACATGCAGTTATATCCTTTAGAGCACTTTCTTTTCCTCTCTTTTTTACAATAGCTATTACACATTTTAGATTTTATTACTCCTACAGTTCACATTATGCACTTAAGTTGTATCCAGTTTTCTACAAATGACTTAAGTTTATCTTTCTTAATGGCAGAGTAGTACACCATTGTGTGTAAATACCACATTCTCTCTTTCATCTATTGATAGACATGTAGGCCACTTTCATCTATTTCATCTATTTCATTCTCTCTTTCATCTATTGATAGACATGTGGCTATTATGAAACATGCTGCCACAAACATGGTATGCATGTATCACTGTAATATGATGTCTGACTCTTTCAGAAAGATACTTAGAAAGGGAAGAGCTGTATGAAATGGGGTTTCCAGTTTTAGTTATTTGAAGGTATCACTTAGAAGTACGAAAAGGGAAGTGATATTTATTTAGTGGCTCCTGCATCAGAGGCTTTCTATGCTCTGAGGGTTTATAGTTTCTGTCTTCAAGAAAAGGCATATTGATTCGTAACTGAAATTCAGAAAATAAGTTCTAGCAGACACAAATGACAGAGCCAGCAACAGTTGCCACACTCCAGTGGCCACATCCATACAGCGCATCATCCTCTCCTCCTCCTCCTCTCTTCCTCTTCCTCTTCTTTCTTCTTTACATCTATCACATGCCTGATGAGGACATATTCTAAGTTGAACCAATTTAAATTCTGTCCTTAAAACTTGGCTTCTGTTTTTCATAGATTTCATTGCAAGTTTGTATACACAGCACCTACTAACTTCTCATCAAAAGGGTATCAGTTCCTCAGTCTCTACTCCAAGACCATTCCCCTTTGACTGCGACAATCACAAAAAACAAAAAACAAAAAAGCCTTTCTGTGCTCTTGTACTATGCACAGACCTCTTTGTGGTAATTGGGACTGGAAATTCCACCCTGGAGGGACCTTTTTCTGCTGTCACACTTCCTCTGGAGTTCTCTGATTACTTTCAGGGTATCCTGCTCCAACACTCCCAAAGCTTTGCATGTTCCTACTACATAACACATTCTGTACTCTCAGGGCCTCACTGACAATATTAATTTACTATTGTATGAAATTACTTTCAGGATATGTGTATAAAGTTTATCTGAAACATACATAAATTTTATAGTTAGATATAGTTCCCACCCCTTGAATATTGCATATTTGTACAAATATTCCAGTGTTAAAAATATTCCATATCTGGAATAGTTCTGGTCCTATTCTCTTCAAATAAAGGATATTAAATCCGTAGTTTTAAAAGTAATTATCTGTTCAAAGGCTGGTACTATCCATTTTGAAGGTGTCTGAACCCTCCAAGTGATTTGTCACCGGCTTTTTCTCTAGATTAAAGAATATCAAGCATATTTGCATGTTTAGGCAGGCAACACAGGGATGGGGGGAATCCTTGAATTTTATACTAACCTCCTTCTGCATATTTACTATCTGGTTTTCAGGTAAGTGGAAACTCATTCAATGAACATGGCACCTTCTTGAGTAGTTCCTTGACAGAACTTTAAGAATTTGAATTGGGTGGTAGTAATAATACAAACTTAATAATATATAGTTTCCATATCACTTTAGTAAATAATGTGATATTATTTTTGCAGTCAATGACATGAAGATAATTTTACAATTTAGTAGGAACCCACAAGAAATCTAAAGCATAAAAATTAGTTTCCTCTTCTGTAAAATAAAGTGGCTGGAGAAGGTGATAACCAAGGTCCCTTCTTGTTTTATTAAAATGCTGTGATTGTATGATTTTATACTGTATATAAACAAGGTCATTAATTTGAATTTACAATATTTATTTTTAAACCAGGTATTTTAACTATTCCATATTTAAGCTGTTTTTTTCAGGTTCCTATAGTTTATATTATGCTGTTTCACTCTGTATTATTATTGTTATGGCTGAACACCAGAATAATTCTAGTTTACTGAATGCTCTAGACTCTTTCATGATTAAATATGGCATATAAATATATGATGAATTATTATTATCTGTGATTACTTTGAATAAATGAACAACTCAGCACACACATTCTTAATGAGAATATAGATTTCACTAAATGGTTTTGACATCCTACTTCACCTTACTGCTGTAGACATTTGGAATTAATAACTGCAATAAACATGGTCAACCTATTATATGGGTCAGTTACAAATGTAATGAATATATTGTAAAACACATTTTAATTTTAAGACCTCAATTTTTATCTGATTGGTATTCTCTATTTCCTGAAGTGAATGAAATTTAAAATCTGCTACCTAATACATATAATCAGAAAACATGGAAATACATTTAAATATATTGTCCAGCATCTAATTTATGTATTCCCATTGTAGTTTCATTTTTTATCATATGATTCCACTGCAATGAATAAAATACATCCAGAAACTAATGCATATGATAAAATAATTTCTGATACTTGTGTAGAACAAAACTAAATATTGTTGGTAAAAGAAAGAAAGTGCTTCACCATCTACCCCAAGTTGTATAGTGCTTAGCATAGCATTCCATGGTACTGGCTTCTTCCTAACTCTTTAATTCTATGTTTGATGTAAAACACCTGAGCCCTAATGAGTGAAGAGAAACAGTCTTGGGCTATAATATTTTTATCATAATATATTAAAAAGAGAGCAACATAAACATAAAATTAGTAGGGTATTGGACTGTTTTTGGAAAATTACTGCATCAATATCTTCTTCCATGGAAGTTGTTAAAACTTTGAGTTCTCAAAGGTCTCATCAGAAAGTTTTCATCTAATGTTACTGTTCCTGTATTTCATTTTTGAAAATAGCTGTTTGCAAATGTACATAAGTGATGGCATACATAATGGGTGATTATTAAGGATAGAATATTTTTCTCTTGTACTATGCACAGACCTCTTTGGGGTAATTGGGATTGGGAATTCCACCCTGGAGGGACCTTTTTCCACTGTCACACTTCCTCTGGAGTTCTCTGATTACTTTCAGGGCATCCTGCTCCAACACTCCCAAAGCTTGCATGTTCCTACTAAAATTCCTAAAAATCTATTAAAGATGTAAGATCAAATTGGTCTTTGAGTTGAATAGTTGATTACAACCCTGTTTATTGTGTTTGAAAAATCACAGGTATGTCTATGTCTAATGATAATGGAGTACTATTGCTGGTAATCACTGTGTTTTACTGGCTGCAAAAGCATTGCATGCAATGACTGATACAGGAGAGTTTTGATTTGATTGATTGTGTGCCATGGGACCAGGTGGCAGAGTTAGTACCACACAGTACCCTTTCATACATAGTGTTTCTTTGTCATCCATTTTCTAAAAAGACTACTTTCAAGTTCTGCACATTCAGGTCACAAAGAGGTTGCTGAAAATGACACAAAAATGTTAAAAGTTTACCATCTTGTGGGGTGTGATTACTAGCTGACCAAGGTCACATGCAGTCCATGGTCTATGTGTTGGACATGTCTGTATTAAATAGTTACTTCTTATGCTGTGGAGAAAAATAAAGCAGTCAAAGAAGATAAAGAATATAGGTGTGAGAACTGTATTTTAAAATAGGTAGTTAGAGTAGCTTCAATAGAAAGATGATATTTGATATAAGTCCCAAAGAGAAAAAGAGATGTTGGTATAGCTAGTAGAGTAAGAATGCTATAGAGTAGTGATGGTGAAACTTTTAGAGGTTTCAATAATAATAAAAATGTGTCATATATTTGCCAGCCCTGCTATAGACCATGCAAATGGCAAATGCAAAGATCCTGTGGTTAAAATGTCTTAAAGACTCACATGCCTCTTTCTGAGTCTTAAAAATCTAAAATTTTTCTAAGCCTATATGTTGAGCCTGATTATCAGCTGAGTTGAAGATGGTCCTATTATATACAAAGACTCTAAGATTTTCCTGGTCTGTATCGTGTTAGATTTCTAGAAACTTGAAATCCTAATCCAAGCAAATCTGAACCTCCTCAGTCTCCTCCATAGGGCTTTGGCAGAGCCATATGTTCTCCAAAGAGCAGGAGCCAAAGAAGGGTTGACAGAGTGAAACGTTCTGTGAGGTCCAGCATCCATAAAGAAGTGAACCTATGCTTGTTTCTGATTCTCAGATCACTCCACAGTAAAGAACTAAAAAGTCAATGAATTTGTGAAATGTGTCCTAGAAAAGATTTCAGGTTTTTTGAACATTTTTTAAAGACAGAGAACAATTTCTTCTTCTCCTAATTATACTGTGATTGACAGACAGCTAAAACCCTGAGCCTTCTGATTACCATGTTAGGGCTACACAAGATATAGTGAAATTTCTGTCACGTGGTCCTAAGTTCTATTTGTCAACTCCTTGGGACAAGAGTATTGTACATGGAGAATCATGTACCAGCTGGTTCCCTAGAGTCCATACAGTTACTATGCAAACTGCACTGAGGAAAGGAGGCTGTTGTTTCTTCTGTTGCAAGGTCATTCAATATCCTCAGAGCAGATGTTCCAGAATCTGCCTCCTGCTTTCCTCTTTCTGAGGGCTTCTGAATCAGGCTGCAAGAAGAAGGGAGGAAGAGAGCCAGCAAAGCTGGGGGAAAGCTCAGCTGGGTCAAGACCTTGGAGAGGAAGAGGACTAAGTATAGTTAGGGCTCAGCTTGGGCCAGGAGATGGGTCACAATCATGAGGAGTAAAAACTGCATCTATATATTGAGGGCAATGGGAGCCAGCCTTCTTGTTCACCAAGAAGGGTGCTATAAATATAATAAAGAAGCAAAATAGAATGGGCCTTGGATTAGAAGTGGGAGAAGTAGTGTGAAATGATTAAAAATTACAATATTCAGAAATAAATATAGAAATATATATAGGTGTATGTGTGTGTGCATGTACACACACACACACACACACACACACACAGGTATTGCTTGACTCTCTCTACAAAATGGACCTGAGAAAAGCAACACACTTGTGGCATTGATCACACCTGGTGACAGATCTTTGTTCTTAAAAGCTATTCTTCTAATAAAAAAATAGGAAAGAACTCTTGGGAAAATGAGTGATTTCAGGGCTTGGTAAAAAATGTGTGAAATGACGCTAATATCTTTTGGAACAGAAAGTGGTAAAGAAATAGTAAAAGAATTATAGTGTTGCATCAAAAACTTGTAACATCTTCCTTAGGACAAATATGAAATAATTTGAGCATCAAAATGAATAATGATACTAATAGATTATATCTTATTAAGTAAAATAAAAAATCACGATTGTACAATTATACAAGTAGGCAAATGAAAAGGTAAATAATGGACAAAGAAAATTTTCTTATAGTAGAATACTATCAAAAGTTATGAAAAGAATGATGCAATTAAAAATTTGCATTGGGCTAAAACTAGTGGGACAAGAGTTGAGTAAAGAATGCGATATTCTGCCCTTTCTTTAACCTTTTGCTCCTGAATTCATTTATACAGATCAAAGATCTTGCTGTATGATCCCATTCTCAACTTTCTCCCCTAATTTTCATTTCTAATTTTTTTTGTTGCATCTAGGATAATTCCTGCACATCTACCATGCTCTCTTATTTTTTTAATTTAATGATGTCTAGTTTCATATCATCCAATGAACTTCTAATTAGAATTACTGTATTTTCAACCCCATATGTTCAAATCATTGCTTTCAAACTGCTTGAATGATTTGTTACAATCTCTTCATCATATGTTCACTCCACTTTAAGTTTTGAAACGTTATATTTTCTTCTTTTACATTTTGAACCTGTTTATTTGCATATTATCCTTTTTCAAGTCTGATTAAGTAATTTTATCTTTTGTCAATTAATTCAATGATTTGTTCCAAGAGTTTTCTGCAATTTATACTGTTATATAATATGCTTTGGAATTTTATTTGTGAGAATATATTAAGCCTTATACTTAAAGTTTAGTTTTTCAAAGAGGAATTTTGTTAACTCCTTCCCAAAACCTGACATTTTAAACTTAAGTTTCTGTGAAGTTTATACCATGAGTAGTGTAATTTTTTTTATTTAAAGAGAAAAAAAACAGAAAAAGGGTAGAAATAATACAGAATTCCAAAAAAAGGATAAACAGTAAGAAATCACTAGTTGATAAATTATATATTGTTCTTTTAGAAATAGTTGTTCAAGTCACAAAATTAAAGCATATAAAGTGAACATTCAAACAGTGAGACTGCAAGCAGATCTGTTCAACAATCCAACAAGAACTTAGTAACATGGTTATCAATCCTACACACTTAAACATAAATGCAGTTATATCTTTTATAGCACTTCCTATTTCCTCTCTTTTTTACAATAGCCATTACACAGTTTTAAAATTTTATTTAAAGAGAAAAAAAAGCAAAACAGAGAAAAGGGTAGCAACAATACAGACTTCCAAAGGAAAAAAAAAACCCTAAGAAATCACTAGTTGATAAATTACATATTATCATCTTGGATATAGTTGTTCAAGTTATAAAATTAAAGGATACCTAGTAGACATTCAAACACTGAGACTGCAAATATTTTTGCTCAATGATTCAACAAAGATTCAGCAATATGGTCATCTATTTTACACACTCAATCATACATGCAGTTATATCCATTAGAGCACTTTCTTTTCCTCTCTTTTTTACAACAGAAATTACACATTTTGAGTTTTATTACTCCTACATTTCTTATTACTTTTTACACTAGAGACACAGTGTGATATTTATAAATATGATTCTTACTTATTTCACTAATGAGGATAGTCTCAAGTTGTCTCCATTTACCTATGAAGGCCTTATGATCATCCTTTTTATAGCTGAGTAATATTCCATTGTATAAAAATACCACATCTTTTTCATCCACTCTGCAGTTGATGGGCATCTTGGTTGTTTCCAGGATTTAGCTATTACAAATTGTGCTGCTATGAACATAGGTGCACATATATCACTGTGATATGAACTTTTCATTTCTTCAGGGAAAATACCCAGGAGGAGAATAGCTGGATTGAATGGAACTTCCAATCCTAGTCTTCTGAGAATTCTCCATATGGATTTCCATAGTGGTTGCACCAGTCTGCACTCCCAACAACAGTGGAGCAGTGTTCCTTTTTCCCCCGCAGCCTCGCCAACATTTGTTGTCAGTTGATTTCTTGATGACAGCTATTCTTTCCAGAGTGAAGTAAAATCTCAGTGTTGTTTTAACTTGCATTTCTTGAATGACCAGTAATGGTGAAATTTTCTCCATGTATTTATTTGCCATTTGTATATCTTTCTCTGAGAACTGTGTGTTCATCTCAGATGCCCATTTTTGAAGAGGATATTTGAATTTGGGGGACTTGGTGTTCTTGAATTCTTTGTATGTTCTGGATAAAGTCCTTTGTCTGAGGGGTTGTTGGCTAAAATTGTTTCCCATTCTGTGGGGGTTTTTTTCATTCTGTTTGTGATTTCTTTTGAAGTGCAGAAACTTTTCAATAATATGAGATTCTAGTTGTTGATTCTTTGAAGAGTTTTCCCGTGCATTTTGTGTTTTTTTTTCATGAATTTTCTGCCTACCCCTATTTTTCCAACACTTCTACTTACCTTGTCTTCCAGTAGATTTAGTGTTTCTGTTTTAATATTTAGGTTTTGATCCATTTAGACTTTAGTTTTGTGCATGGTGATAGACATAGATCTAGTTTCAGTCTTCACCATGTGGAGAGCCAATTTTTCCAACACCATTTATTAAAGAGGCTATCCTTCTTTCAGTGGACATATTTAGCCCCTTCATCAAATATCAGGTGGCTGAGTGTCTTTGTAGTTGTGCTTGTATCTTCTAATCTGTTCCACTGATCCTCAGGTCTATTTCTTTGCCAGTGCCATGCTGATTTTATTACTGTGGCTTTGTAGTATAGATTCAAATCAGGAATTGAGATGCCTCCTGCCTTGCTTTTGTTATCTAGAATTGCCTTTGCTATTCTAGGTTTCTTCTGTTTCCAAATGAATTTTAGGAGTATTTTCTCTAGATCTGTGAGGTATGTCAATGGTATTTTGATTGGGATTGCATTAAATCTTTTTAACAGTTTGGGGAGTATGGCCATTTTCACAATGTTGTTTCTTCCTAGCCAAGAGCAAGGAATGTCCTTCCATTTTCTAATATCCTCTTCAATCTCGTTTTTTAGCATAGCAGAATTTTCAGCATATAGGTCTTTTACATTTTTAGTTAGGTTGATTCTTAAGTATTTTATTTTTTTAGATGTTATTGTAAACAACAATATTTCCATAATTTCTCTTTTGGTGAGTTTTTTGTTTGTGTACAGGAATACTATTGATTTTTGAGCACTGACTTTGTATCCAGCTGAACTGCTGAACTGGTTTATTACCTCTAGTAGTCTTTTAATGGGGATTTTTTGGGGTCTTCTATATAGAGTATCATGCCATCTGCAAAGAGTGATAATTTAACTTCTTCCTTTCCTATCTTTATTCCTTTTATTTCTCTCTCTAGTCTGATTGCCCTGGCTAGTGCTTCCAGAACTATATTGAAAAGGAGTGGTGATAGTGGACATCTTTGTCTTATTCTTGATTTTAAAGTGAAAGCTTTCAGTTTTTGTCCATTTAGTATAATGTTGGCAGTTGGTTTGTCATAGATGGCCTTTATAAGGTTGAGGTAGACACCGTGTATTCCGAGTCTCTGAAGTGTTTTTATCATGACATGTGTTGGACTTTATCAAAACTTTTTCTGCATCTATTGAGGTGACCATGTGGTTTTTGTTTTTGGCTCTGTTGATGTGGTGTATTACATTTAGTGATTTGTGTATATTGAACCATCCCTGCACTCCAGGAATGAAACCCACTTGTCATGATGTATAATCTTCTTGGTGATTTGCTGCATTCTATTTGCCAGTATTTTATTGAGAATCTTTGCATCAACGTTCATTAGTGAGATAGGCCTAAGTTCTCCTTCTTGGTTGGGTCTTTCTCTGGTTTTGGTTTCAGTGTAATACTTGCCTCCAGGAATGATTTAGGGAGGATTGCTTTCTTTTCAATTTCATTGAAGAGTTTAAGGAGTGTTGGCATCAAATCTTCCTTAAATTTCTGATAGAATTCAGCCATGTATCCATCAGGATCTGGGCTTTTTTTTTGTTGGTAAGTTTTTAATTACATTTCAATTTCCATAGCTGATATTGGGTTATTGAAAATTACTATATTGTCTTGGTTGAGCTTTAAAGGGTAGTTCATATGTTTCTAGGAATCTATCCATTTCCTCTGTGGTTTCCACTCTATGTGAATAGAAATTTTCAAAATAGGTATTCATGCTCTTTTGAATTTCTATGGGATCTGTAGTAATTTCCCCTTTTTCAGTCCTTATTGCATGAATTAGGCTTTTTTTCTTTCTTTTTCTTTTTAAGGTTAGCTAGAGGCTTGCCAATTTTTTTATTCTCTCAAAAACCCAACTTTTTGAATCATTAATTGTTTGTATTCTTTTTTTCAGTTTCAGTTGCTTTGATTTCTGCTCTAATCTTTACGATTTTCTCTCTCTTATGAGCTTTGGGTTTAACTTGCTCTTCTTTTTTCTAGAAGCTTTAGATGAAGCATTAGGTTGTTTATTTGTGCACATTCTGTTTTCTTGATATGACAATTTATTGCTATATATTTCCCTCTTAAGACTGCTTTCATTGCATCCCACAGATTACAGTATGTTGTTTCCACATTTTCATTGAATTGTAGGTATTGCTTTATTTCTTCTGTAATTTCATCTGTAGCTCACTGGTTGTTCAAAGGTTGTTATTTAATTTCCATGTATTTATGCAGGTTTTGCAGTTTTTTTGCCATTAATTTCCAATTTCAGTGTGCTGTGGTCATATATTATGCATGGGAAAGTTTCAATATCTTTGCATTTACTTAAGAATGTCTTATGGGATAATATATGGTCTATTTTGGAGAATGTCCCATGTGCAGCTGAGAAGAATGTGTATTCTGATGTGGTTGGGTGGAACACTCTGTAAACATCTACTAAATTCAATTGCTCGCAGATATGATTAAGTTCTATTATTTCTTTGCTGACATTTTGTCTAGTTTATCTATCTCTTTGTGACAATGGGCTGTTAATGTCCTCTGTTATAATTGTGTTCTTGTGTACATGGTTTTTCATGTCCATTAGTATTTGTCTTATATAGTTGGGTGCCCTGTATTTGGTGCATATATATTTATAATTGTTAGTTCTTCCTCTTAAATTTTTCCACTAATGAGTATGAAGTAAACTTCTTTATCTCTTTTAATCATTTTAGGTTTGAAGTTCACATTGTCTGCAAATAGAATAGTTCCCCTTGCTTTTTTCTGGGTTCCTGTTGCATGGAACTGTTTTCCATCCTTTTACTTTTAATCTATGAGTTTCCTTTTGGATCAGATGTGTTTCTTGTATACAGCATACTGTGGGATCATGTTTCCTCATCCATTCTGTCAATCTATTACTTTTGATAGGTGAATTCAGACCATTTACATTGATAGATATCACTGATATATGCTGACTCAACTTTCATGTTGTGTTCCAATTGTTTCCTTTCTGCTTTTCCCCTTATTTAATTGCTTATCCTACCTGGTGGTTTCTTTCTATTGTTGTTCTGGAGATTGTGCTCATTTTTATCTCTGTCTAGTATGTCTTTAAATATTCTTTCTTGGGTTGGTTTAGTGGACATGAATTTTTTTCAGTTGTTCTCTGTCATGAAAGTATCTTGTTTCTCCATTAAATTTGAATGAAAATTTTGCTCAGTGCATCAGTCTGGGTTGAAAATTGTTTTCTTTCAGGGCTTGAAATACCTCACTCCAAGCTCATCTTAACTTGAGAGTTTGTGCTGAAAAGTCTGCTGTGATGGGCTTTCCTTGGTAGGTGAATTGTGTCTTTTCTCTAACAGCTTTTAGTATTCTGTTTTTATGCTGTATGCCTAAGATCTTAATTATTAATTGTCTGGGTATAGATTTATGTTGGTTGTGACTATTTGGCATCCTATATCCCTCACTTATCTGCATATCTGCTATTTTCCCCATGTTTGGGAAATTTTCTGCTATTACTTCTGTGAATATTTTGGTTAAGTCATTTGCATTGACTCCTGAGTCTTCACTAATGCCTGTTAGTCTTATATTGTTGCTTTTGGCAATGTCTTAAAGCTTCTGAAATGTCATTTCATGCTGCTTTGTTATTTTTAAAAGTTCTATTATTTTCTGATCATTAGTTGCGATCCTGTCCTCAAGGTCCGAAATCCTATCCTCATCTTCATTTAAATGGTTTTGCACACTTTGAATAGAATATTTTGTTTCTTGCATGTCTCTTTGAGATTGTTTCATGAATTCTGCTTGTTTTCTAGATTGTTCATTCAAGGTTTCTATCAGTTTCCCATGGTCCTGTACTTTTTCCTCTATTTCTTCTTTAGCTGTGTTCAACAACTCCTTTACTAAGGTTGTTCTATCTTTACATGGGCAAGTACTTCTAATTTGATTTCCTCTATAGACTCATGGAGTTTTTTTTTCTTTCTTTCATTCTCTATCTTCTCAGAGATTTCCATTGTGTTACTTTTGAAGTCCTCTCTGTTAATGTTTCCTATACTTATTCTTGGGGGACTAGATGTTTGAGACTGCATTTTGCTTTTTTGTTTTGCCATTTTCCTCTTTTGAGTTGGTGTTTGGTCCTTTGATCCTGCTAGTGTCAACTTTTGGTAGTGTGTATCTTGGGGTCCTAATGTAAAGTTGATGTTTGTTCTATTGCTGTGTCCCATAATGAATAGGTGGGCCAGTCACCTGACTTCCTGTTGCAGGGCCTGCTGGGTGAGTCCTATATACTTCCTAGGTGAACAAGCCTAGTAGTATTGATGTAGGTCAACTTTTAGTTCCTGCTATTACTTTATCTTCAGGTTATTCCAGGTCATCAAATCTCCCTGTCTATAGTATGTGTGTTGGCTGAGGCCATACTGTGTCCCTATTGTGTGCCTGTGTGTCTCATAAGCCCTTTTAATTTTCTTAAAGTTGGGGGAGTCCTTCTTGGTACCCTCCTCACTCTGCCTGATGTAGGAAGAGGTCTCCCATACTCTTGTCAGGCTCACCAAGGTCTTACAGTTAGTTGGAGGGGCTTTACTATTGGCGCTATTTACCCACTGTATACCTCTATTTTAGGGGCACACTCACCACACTGACAGGTTCCTGCTGAGATCTTCTGTTTTGGTGGGGCAGTTACTGAATTTTCCTTCAAGTTAGCACAATTAATCTGCTGTAGTCCGAGGTTCACCACCTGGGAGCGAAGTTCAAGTTTTTTCTGTGTGCTGGGATTCGCATGGTCAGGACCGGTGGCTGTATTCTGGGCCCTGTTCACTGGGCATGGCCCAGTTAGGCCCCTGTCCCTCTACTGCACCTTGGGGTGGTCTCTGATACAGGGCATGGTCTTACCACCTGGGAGTGAAGTTCCAAGATTTTTTTCCATACACTGGGATTCTGTATGGTCAGGGCCTGTGGTTGGATTCCGGGTCCTGCTTGCTGCTTCAGTGTAAATTTTTTGTAACAAATCTCATATGCATCTTGTTCTGGGGAAATCATGGCCATTATTGACATATTTTCTTTCCTTCTTTCAATTTTGTACTCTAAAATTCTAAAGTTTAGATCTTTCAATTATTTTTAACAATAGTAATATGTATTATTCATATACATCTATACATGTATATGCTTATTTTCAAAATTTGAGAGAGTAATATAGTATTTTTATTTTATTTTAAAAAGCAAAACAAAAAAGGATAGAAACAATAGAGAATTTTTAAAAATAAAGCAAAATTGACACTAGTAATATAATCTTAAAAGGAGGCAGTTATAAAATGTTAACAATGGGATAGTGTTGCAAAAATGTTAATCTTTCAATTCTTTTTCTTACTGTATTCAAGTGTAGTTGTATATTTATTGGTTCAAGTTTAAATATATGTTTTATAATTTGTCAGAGAGCAGACTGGATTTATTATGTACTCAACATACCATCTAAAGCCATTAAGTTCAACAGATGGTGGAGTTTGGTAAAAAAAAGGCTTTTCAGGAAGATATATTAGAATTTAAGCTTTAGGAGCCTCTGATGCTGACATATCTTTTTCATTTTTGTTGTTGTTGTTTGCTTATGATTTTGAGATAGAGTCTCACTAAGTCGCTAAGATACCCAGGCTGGATCTCTTAATTACTTTCTCCTTACTGAGACACAATACCCTAAGTACACAATTCAAAAGAGAAAAGGTTTATTTTGGCTCCCAGGTACAGTCTCTGATTGATGGTTCAGATACAGCATGGTGGAAGGACCTACCTCTTTCACACATGGTGCTCAGGAAGCAAAGTGAAGGAAGGAGTCAGGAGGAAAATACAGCCACCCAGGTAACATTCCTAATGACCAGCATCTTCTAACCAGCCCCCACATTTCAACAGCACACTTAGCTGCTCAACTCACCAGTGGATGAA